>JACXGI010004408.1:22746-54281 GCA_016801175.1 Esox masquinongy | reverse complement strand
CCTCCCACAGTCCACTCATTCCCAACCTCCACCTCTATCCATTCACCACCACTGCCTCCTCCACCTCCTACGGTCCACTCACATCCCACTTCTTCCTACCTCCCCAGTCCACACATCTCCCACCTCCTCAGTCCTTACATACCCCATCTCCTCCAACCTCCTAAGTCCACACATATCCCACATCCTCCCACCTCCTCAGTCCACACATATCCCACCTCCTCCCACCTCCAATAAGACAATTATATAGATATTTATTTGATTCACCTTTATTGTCCATTGCAGTTGGTTTCCTCATTATATAAGTATTTTGGCAGTGCTAATGCTGGGTTTAAACAGTGCTAGGGAAGAAAAGTGCAGCCATTCAGAGACAGATATAGATGTGTTTACTGCTGAGCCTTTGTCAGGCCCAATAAGACGAGACACACTCTATTGCTTATGGGCTGCAGTCAGCCTTCCTATATAAGGTCTAAATAAGAATTTGGCCTGGCTTTGGCCGGGTGTACTGACAAGTAAAAAAAAGTTTCCACACCATCCATTATAAAACATACAGCACCTCACTTCAGAGGTGAGTCACTGTCAAATTATAAACACATTGTATTTTACCATGATAGAACACACACACAAACACTGCATAATGCAGAGTATACAATATATTAATACTTCATACAGTAATACTACATAATGCAGAGTATAGAATATTTCAATACCTCATGCACTAAGACTATAAGATTCAGACTATTCAGTATTTTTATGCATCATACACTAATGACAATGTTTAGTTACTTTTTTTAGTCCTGCATAATTACACCTTGTGTACACTATGAATTGGCTTTTCTCGCTGTGATCAAATAAAAGTTGACGTCTATATGTAGAGCTGCATTTAGAAGGTGAAACTCCTCATCAAAGTGTTTTTGGTATCAGTAGCAATGTTAGAGGAGATTATTTTCTGAACCAACCAATCAAGTAATGTTATTTTCATCTAGTTCGGCCAATCGTGAAGGAATGATCTAGGCCAAGCTATTCTATGTTGAACATCCTCTGGGATAGAAGTTGTCCTTGGGCTATTTCTATGTATTGTACAGTTACATTTGTTTTGATTGGGTTAAGAGATGGTAAGGGCCATAGGAGGGCAGAGAGGGAGAGCTGTGGGCTGACCAGGTTTTAAGTTGTCAGTCCTAAAATAGAAATGGTGGTCTTGCAGAGAGGGCTGTTGAAATATTCCAACATGGCATTTAAGACTGTCTCAGCGGAAAAACACATGGAACATAGTTAGCTGGACAGACTCCGTACTCATCGCTAACCAGAGCTGTGCTTGTGTACGGAAAACACAGCCCCAGAGAAAAGGCCCAGACAGACAGCTAACACAGCCCCAGAGAAAAGGCCTCATGCAGACAGGTAACACAGTGCCAGAGAAAAGGCCTCAGAGAGACAGGTAACACAGCCCCAGAGAAAAGGCCTCAGACAGACAGGTAACACAGTGCCAGAGAAAAGGCCCAGACCGATAGGTAACACAGCCCCAGAGAAAAGACCTCATGCAGACAGAGAGGTAACACAGCCCCAGAGAAAAGACCTCATGCAGACAGAGAGGTAACACAGCCCCAGAGAAAAGACCTCATGCAGACAGAAAAGTAACACAGCCCCAGAGAAAAGACCTCATGCAGAGAGAGAGGTAACACAGCCCCAGAGAAAAGACCTCATGCAGACAGAGAGGTAACACAGCCCCAGAGAAAAGGCCTCAGACAGACAGGTAACACAGCCCCAGAGAAAAGGTCTCCGACAGACAGAAAAGTAACACAGCCCCAGAGAAAAGACCTCATGCAGACAGAAAAGTAACACAGCCCCAGAGAAAAGACCTCAGACAGACAGGTAACACAGCCCCAGAGAAAAGGTCTCCGACAGACAGGTAACAGCCCCAGAGAAAAGGCCTCAGACAGACAGGTAACACAGCCCCAGAGAAAAGGCCTAACATAGACAGAAAGTGGTGAGAGATGCGTGCTAAGGGGACATTTGATTTCATAAAGGCTAATTGAATTAACCGGCCCCAAGAGAAACCTAGCAGTTCTCATAGCCTGCCAAACATACACATACAGTACGCACACACATACCGCAATGGACAGATGGTAAAACATGACCTTGGAAGGTGACGATTGATGAATAAGTGTGTATGTGGAGAGGGTTAGAAAGAGAGAGTGGGTGAGGAAAGAGAGAGGGAGAAGCCGAGAAAGAGAGAGAGAGAGAGACATTGGAGGTGGGAGAGGAGAGGAGAGTGGAAATCTGGGTAGTGAGCTCTGTATCTAAACTCTGTGTGATTGTTACATAGTGTACTCTGTGTGGTTAATTGGTCATTGTAGCTCTTATGGTCATTGTAGTCCAAATGGTCAGTGTAGTCCTTATGAGCAGTGTAGTTATTATGGTCAGTGTAGTTCTTATGGTCAGTGTAGTCCATATATGTAGTCCACACTGCTGGGTATAATTAATCAAGTCTGACAGAGTTAGCCAACAAATCATTCCCAAAGGCCTTACACAGACTTTCCTGATTCAAACTAGCTAATTGGGCCTGGAAGCTAAATTGATGTTTGGAAAGGTCACTGTGGCCATGACAATGACAATGCCTGGGGGTTCTGCGTGGCATGTTATAATTTGGCTCAACACTGCCCGTGGTATTGAACAGGTCTATCTTGTCGCGGCGTGCTCTAGCGACTCCTTGTGGTTGGTTAAGAACTTGTGAGCTCGAATGGGTTGTCAGCTGGGGTGAAGAACTACAGATGGCTTCCTGTAACTGGGAAATTGTCCTTGTCCTATAGGAAGACAGGCAGCCACGTGGAAGATGATTTCATGAAAACACTGTTGTGGTTCTGAGATGTACAGCTGTCACACCTGTAGAGGAACAGATTCTGGTGTGGTTTCAAAATAAAAGCCTTCTGTCTAGTGCAGTATTATGGTTTTGCCTTTCGTCTACATGGTTTACACATCCGTCAATAGGACGGGTTGTTACCACTGCTATCAATATTCTACAGACACTACAGCTATACTGAAAGTCAACATTTAGTTGATGACTTTAAACTGGGGTTTATTACTGTTTAGTCCAATTTACCATATATGCTACAAAACCATGGCTACACTTTATTTTCCTTCTTTAGAGATGGTTTTATAGGACTATTTGTTATGTTGGTGGGCGTTGAAACATTTTTAAAGGGTAAAGTGAAGGCTGATAATACAAGTGGAACGTTTTCTGCAACAGGATGATCACATTAATATTTTACATGTCTGCTAATCCATCACTTTGGTTTAGTTGTCGGGCACGACGTCTTGGACATAACTCTAGATCCCTGGGACTCCAGAACTCGAAACTCAACTCCTTGGTCATGTGGCGAGGGAACTGTCAATCAAACTGGGAAATGCCAACCCCCTCTCTGGCAGACAGCTTGAGAGAGCTCGAAGTAGAAGTCCACCCCTAATCACAGATGTGTGTGCGTGTTATTAGTATGAGCTCATTTGCTGGCATGAGACAGAGCCAGTGATAGCCTAATAGGGGATCGTGATGACAGCCCAAAATAAAACCTTCTCGCCCCCCACCCCCAGCTGTCCCACTACGGTCGGGGGCAAAGCCTCTCTGATATTACAGCGGTCTGCCTCTCTGGTCCCAAGAGGAATCGTTTTTTAATCAAAATACTAAAATATCGGGTGATATGCCTGCTGATTGGTAACACTGTCGAAGTCTTTGTCCAATCAGAAGTCATTCTTTTTCTTAGCCACGTTCCTGTAGGTACACCATGAAATCCTATTGCTACAGACCCCACAGAATGTTTCAGTCATCTATATTTCTTCAACATAAATGGTATTTATCAAGGGATGACTTATTATAGAACCAGGGCTATTAATCGTAAATGGTATACAGATGCTGCCAAATATATTGGCATCTGCGCTATTTAAAACAAAAATGCAATTGTCCAATTTAGAAAAATGCACTGGCCATCTACCCAAAGCAGAAGTCTATGTAATAGTGGACTATATAGTTTAAAGTTCAGATAGACATCTTATTATATAATGTTACCGCTGAACACCAGGAGATTCTGACGTGGTCAGTTATACTGTATGTTCAGATGTTCGGGACACGACAGCGCTATGAAACATTGCCACCATCTGGTGACAAATAGCTAATGCAGGCATCGACCGCTCTGTTAGTTTTCGTTTGGTCTGTTGTGGGAGGAGAACATCTCTGGAAACAGTCGAACCCGTCCCTTTGCTAGTCAATCGTCTGGGATCCGCCGGAAGAGAAGACTACAGGAACTAATGAGATATAACTAGCTACATACAAATGATCAAAAATAACTGAAGGTACGTCAGATGGTGATTTGTTTATTAAACAAATAATGTATGAGACATTATCTGTTCTTTATACGTGTGATTTCAAACAGACAGTACCGTAGGAAATCCAAGTAACACGGTGCTAATACGACACTATGGCAGGCAATCAAAATGGCGGTCTGGTTTGGAGAAAGACGCGGTGCTAGGGAACTAGTTAGCTAAGCTATCCAACAAGTTGTTGATATTTTGCGCTTTCGGTCAAATTTGGTCACTGCGCGGCCTGATTTTCGACCAGGTATACGACGTCTTTGTTGGTTAGCACAAACAAATCGACCCACTGTGACATTACTGTAAGTTACTGTATTTATGTAGATTGCATCACAAATGTAGCCATTATATTAACTATAACAAAGGTAGTTTAGTATGAAGAAGGGTAGAGCGTTTATACTATATCATTGCGAATGGTATATATTATTATGGCAAGGTTAGTGCAAAAAGACAATCTATTCAGGTGTACTGCGGTCACTTTATCATCCCATCGACACGACTAAGCTCCTCCAACAACAAAACGTTCTCAAAAAGTGAGGTTCAAGGTTGAACTGGTGGGGCGATCACAGCTCTGTCTGTTTCAGTAAGGTAGAATCGGTTGCCACTCATATCCAAGCCAATGACTGATTTGCAAGGTGGGACTTTTCAGCTAGAGGCAGATCTCAGGTCGATTATAATTTGACCAGAATGGCTTTCTCTCTTTTGCAACAAAAGGGAAACCCGTCCGTTTACACTTATTCACTGACAGGACTGCTAAAATATATTTCTCCGTTCCGGTACTGAATCCACTGAGGTTAGCTTAAGGCTCTTATCATGAGTGGATCTCTCTTAAAGTTAAGTCGCACATGAACACCTCAATGAAAATGATAATGTCTGTGCCAAACCATGAAAAGATAAGAATGTTTAAACGCATATTGACCACAACCTATTCATAATATACAGTGAACCAACCATAGCAGTTCGCTACTACTAGTGCTGACTTGATGTTTTCTTTTTGTACCCACCTGGTTCCTGGTCAGTCACCACTTTTCAGCTCACGATTGTTCCCTACAAGTGGTGGGTTTTCCCTCAGCCTGTTTATTTTATTTTATTTTTTTACTGAGCTGGTTTGAAGTTCTGCTTCGATTTCTCAAATCTTTGCACCATGACTTTAAAAATGTCATTTTTTTTATTAGCACTGAGGATATTTCCAATGTGGTCAGCGCTGTATAAGTGTGGAGTGGTTTACCTGATGTGCAAGTGCAGTGCTCTGTTTGGCTGGACCACATTTGGGTGGGGGGTGTTGTTTTTGGGTGGGGTGGCGCTGTTTGACTATGCATCCACATAATTTCTTATATCAAATTCCTTCTACGCTCTGTAATCAACGGGTTACAGCTAAGACACCTCACCTGGCCTACAGCTTACCTATCACTTCAGCCATTCGGCTCTGGGGGTAATTTCCATTTGGGGTGGGAGGGTTGTCTGTTCGACATGGAAATGTGTTCATTTTAATGTCTGCTTTGGTCAAAAAAGCTGCTTGCAATCTTGCTAATTTCATTAAAGGAGTGTCTTGCATGGAACTTGTCAAATGAGACTGTATGTTGTCATGGTGTCCCGCTGTTACCCTGTCCTGTCTGCCCTCCTGCTGTCGCTGTGCTTGCTGTCTTTCTTTTCTCCAGCGAAGACTCCAGAAGAGCCGTCCTCCCTCCCCTCCGTCCACACCTAACCAACTGAACCCCGATGGCCTAGAAACTGTTCTAGAACTGAAGTTTTTTTTTCGGTGTGAGAGGCTGGAAAGAGACCGAGTCGATCCTAGATCCCAGAAGTCCTGTCTGCAACCCATTACCATTGTGTGTATCCCTCCAGAGGAGCCCGGAGAGGAGACAAGCCCATAGTAACCTTCCTCTCTGTGTCTTTTTTCTCTAACTCTTTCAGCTTTGCGTTGTTATTGGAGCGCTGCGCCGCTCCCCGTTCAAGTCCGCTGAATCTGATTGGTGGGCTGAGAGTTGGGAGCCCACCCCCACAGCTTCTCATAGGCCACGCCTCTCTGCAGTTGGCCCAGCTCAAAGTCCAGCTTGCCCTGAATCAGCTCGCCGCCATCAGAGCTACCAAACCCCCTCTACCCTCCCTTCACCCCCATTCACCTCCTCTCGACCCACTCCTGAACCTCCTCAAAGCAGCAGTCACCATCAATAACATGTCCCATCCCTTGTATAACACCCTAGGGGGACAGTACTCCTCACAATCCCAGAGGACTACCACCCAGATGGGACAGTATGGACTTACACAAGCCCAGGTCGGGATGGAACCTCTCGGGGTCTCTCACCTGGGTCTGGGTAGCTCTGGGTCTGGTAGTTCCTCCATTGGCTCCAGCCAGGGAGGTATGATGCCCTCGATGGTGTCCCAGCAAACGAGCTACGGCGTAGTGCAGCGGTCGGCTGGGCTGACCGCTGAGATGGAGAGTTCCATAGACCGCCATATTCGCGGTGCCAGAGAGGGGGCGAGGCTCTTCAGTAAGATGAGGCAACAGAACCAGCAGGGCTCACTGGACAGCAGAGATCCTCGCCAGAGTCACGACCCCAGGGACAAGCTTTTGTCTGGGGGAGGGATGGGTGGCTACTCGCCTGGCCTGTCCTCCGGCGACCAGAAGAGCTCCATGGACTCCTGGTCTGGCTACCTGAACCAACCTGCTCCCTCTAAACTTTTCTCCTCCACCCCATCTCAGTCCTCCCCTTCCCCCTCCCAGATGTACCAAACCTCAGGGTTCGGGGGTTTGGGAGCACCTGGGTCTGCCTCGAGGGGTTCTGAAGCTCACATGAACGCCTCGACTGCCACCACTCGACCCGCCCGGTATACATCAGAATCCGCCAGTAGCATCCTGGCCAGCTTTGGACTCTCTAACGAAGACCTGGAGCTGCTCAGCCATTACCCTGACGACCAGCTGACTCCGGACAACTTGCCCTTCATCCTGAGAGACATCCGCATCCGGAAGGCCAAGAGAAGCATGGATGTAGACCATCGGCCCCAGACTGGCAGGGGAGCTGACCCAGAGTCCGACCTCTTAGGTGGAGGACAGAGCAAAGTTATAGACTACGGACATTCTAGTGCCAGCAAATTTGGGGCTTTTGATGGTACCGATAGCCGGGTGGATGGTTACGGCGGGCGAGATCCACTTCCGAAAGAGGTACCGAAATACAGTGCGGTGAGGGACTCTCCTAGCGGGCATGCTGGGACGCCGTACGGCAGCCTGGGAAGTTCCAGGACATCCAAGCGGACCCAAAGCCCTGTAGTTCAGAGCCCTATCTCTCTCCCAAAGAAGGATACTGACAGTCGGATTGACCTTCCTTCACCTTCCAGCAACCCCAAGCAGACCCTCACATCCCACGACTCATCCAGAGTGGCGGCTAAACCCATTCCTGTTCGCGCCGGTGACCAGGGAATCGACCGACTCCTAACAACCCAGAATCGAGGTGCGGTCCGGGGCCAGGCTCAGTCCCGGTCTGGCCTGGTGGTTCTCGGAGGAGGAGAAGGAGGTGTCGGTGCTGCCGAAGGAGTCGTCGGAGGAGGTCTCAGGCATGGAGGTGTCCAACTCGGGGTTCCCCCTTCGACAGCGACCCGCACGTGGCCCTCCTTGTACCCTGTCCTACCGCCTTCGATGGTTCCATTGGGTCCGCCTCCGCAAATGGGGCCGTCAATGCTCCAGCAGATGAACATCCCGCCCCCGACGATGACAATGCCAAAGAGGTTGCCGACGCCCACCATGATGAGTGATTACTCCGCGGCAACTCCCAGAATCTTTCCTCATACCTGTTCTCTCTGTAACATAGAATGTACCAAGCTGAAGGTGAGTCTTCATATCCTGTTCTCCCGGAGGTTCTGTGTATCTTGCATCTCAGAATATAAGTACTGACCGGATCAGGTCTTCCCAGCTTTTGGGATCATTTTTATAATAATAGTGATCTAAAAGGTGAGACTGATCCTGGCATCGTTGCTTCTACTCTGAGATGCCTTCAATAATATGGTTTTTGACCGAAGTTCAAAGCAAATACTTCCTGACGTAGGGCTGGGTGATGTCAGGATGAAGTCCTCATTCCAACCAACTGTCCATACTTCGTTGACAGTAGGAATATATTTAAATCCTACTATATAAAATATTTGATACAAATAATTAAACAGAAGCAGGCCTTATTTTTCTAGTCTTATAAATACAGAATGATTTTAAAATCATCGGTCATAAAATAGCAACCTAGGTCTGATCCTATACATGCAGTCACTTATCAAAGACCGGCTGCACTTCTGTATATCAGTCATCTATATCTTTGTATTTTTATGTTCTGAAGACCACCATGGTAGGACTGTTGAATGTCTTTGATTTGTTTATTTTAATACGCCTATCTGTGCTATACCACCCATTGACGTGTTTCCCCCGACTCGCGTGAGTTAAGGTGTGAGATTAAATGGTTGAAATAAAGTTGATATATAGTGCATTTGTTTGAAAGGAGTCCCCGAACTGGACCAAATTGCACAACAATATATTGTTAATAGTTGACTTTGGCTGTATTTTGTTTTATTAACTGGTAGTAACAACGTTCCCGTTTCAAAACCAGAAGTGCCTATGTATTTTTTTGACTTTGGATGACCATGCACCTGATGAGGCCGATGATTGAGGAAGAGATGACTCGACTATGGAGTTTTAGAAGTTGCCGTAGAACCTCGTTTCGGGTGTTGTCATGACACCACAACATCCTGTGGTTGGCTTTAAACACCTCAGTCAATTAGGGCTGCTATACTATAAAATTAGTATAAAAACTATAATTTTTAGGCCAACACACTTTTTAAAGTAATATCCATATATTGTTGTATAAATGTCTCTTGTCTCCCCCTTTGAAACCCTTGACAGAATCTCTCAGTACTCCTGCCGCAGGCCATTTTAAGTACTGTTGGTTCAAGTTAGTCCGCCGATTGAAGAGACAAGAAAATCGGTGGATTGTTTAATTTAAAATATAATAATATCAATATCACTTTTGACTTTTGGAATGTTTTTTGGCTACAAGATTTCTGCTGAAGAGACAAGGGAATCTGTTCCAGTCGTTGACCTTCAGTCATAATACACTTTGAAGAAGAACGAAGATCCCACAACATTCTACATGCTTTTTCCTTCATTTTATTGTCGATTTGATTTTCTACCTAGTTTTTTGTTTTGTTGGTAGATCAGATTGAGACGGGCTTTGTGGTTTCCTTTGTGTTGGAAATTAAACCCAAATTCTGTCATGAAAACGGATACATGTGCTTGGTGCTAAAACAAAGTTTGCACTCGACATTAGCCTTTTAAAAAAAAAAAAGGGAAACTAATGAAATGTCAAAGACTTGATCTAGAGGAACGATGAAGACAAACTCATAGACTCAGTCTATTCTGTTTGTGCCGTTTTGATTGACAGAACTGGATCGAGCATCAGAACACAAGCCTCCATATTGAAAATTGTCGTCTGCTCAGGAAATCGTAAGTTTTCTCATGTCCTTCATCACACTAGCAAACATTACAAACATTTTTGTTTTCTTTTTTGTCAGTATAAACTTTCCTGGTAAACCTGCGATAGTCTGTTGCAACTCTAACCACCACAATGCAGCATGATCTAATTCTAGCTGGTTTCTGTTTGCTTTTTTTCTTCCAGGTATCCTGACTGGACTGTTGAAACTGTCCCTGTGGCCAGGTAAGATTCATTTCAGTAATTTATTACAGTAAGATATTGTTTATTTAGGTTTTCAGACAGAAGACAGTCCGGGAACGAACCAGTGGTTCGTTTCTGGTTCGTTGATTTGATTCCCATGGCAGGACAATATGAGGAAATAAATTAATTCATGCACTCACCAATGAAAGTCGCTCTGGATGGATGATCTGCTAGACTACAAATGTTTTGTAATTCCTTCCAATTTAAAATCAACCCAAACAAAACTGGAAGGGACCTGAGGAGACCTGAATTTAACGTCCGGAACTAGAACATTAAGCCTGGAGAAACGAATCCATCCAAGGTCTCTGTTACTTTAGGATCAGGTCCATCAATGGTTTTATTTTTATTTAAAAGGCTGAGCTCATTCAATACTGCCAGTGTACAGTCATCCAAAATGTTTTTCAGGCTAGTTTACCTATGCATGACCGCTTGGCCTTTCATCCTCTTCTTCCTTAACTCTCACTCTACCTCTACTCCTCTCTCTTCATTCTCTCTTCCTGCGCTCCTCCCCCTCTTACTCCCCTCTCGCTACAGTCCTGCTCCTGGTAGAAATGACAACAGCCAGCCGCCCAAACGCCGCCAGGCGAGCCGTTCCACCTCCCGTTCTCCATCCTGGTCTCGATCTCCTTCCCCTCGTCATTCCTCCTACCACCCCACCTCCTCAGCTCCACGCAGACCACGTTCCAGGGACCGTTCCCGGGAACGCAGACACACTGCCGCTACACGGCGTTCCCGGTCTCCTGGTATGCGCCGGGAACGGGATAGGGGGCGTTGGCGTTCCCGCTCGCCCCAGACGACCTCTTCATCCCGGAGGTTAGAGGAATAATCATTTTATTTATGCATGTAAAAAAGACTAACTGCTTGAAAGGAATGTGTCGGTAGAATTTGTTCTTGTTTTAATCAGTAATTATTTACTGTTGGGCTTAGATGATACTCATACGTCTTTAAAGTATGTATGTACATATATCAATAATAATTTAAATCGTGGTCTAATGAAATCCATCCATTCAGGTCTCAGTCCAGGAGTCGTGAGAGGGAGCGTCGTGATATGAGGAGGAGCAGCCCACCAGGAGGTGCTGGAAAAAGCAGACAGCAGAAGTCTACCAGTGCTGAAAGACTGGCTAAAAAACTACTGGAATCATCTGGTAAGACAGTCACACACGTTTGTTTTTCCATGTCTTTGGGGACCAAAAGAAATATCGCCATTCTAAGAAAAAAAAAACGATTTTCCTTAACCCCGAACCCTAACTCCTAGACTTAAATCAGACCCCTGATCTCCTAATTCAAATCCTAACAACAGTAGCCATCTTTACCCAACAAGTAGCCATTTCGTTGTGGGGATTGTCACAGTGTCCGTCCAGTAGTTTTACCATCCTTGCAGGTATTTATGGTCCCCACTAGTGTAGTTACCCACTCACTGAGCCATATTTTCATGCCTCCAGCTGGCCTCTCCTTCACCGAAAAGACCAGCCTGGAAGACATGATGCAGTCCCTGGCCCCTGCACTTCTGGCAGAGCTCGCCAAGAAGAAAGGATCCACCTCCTCGTCCTCAAAGGGAGGCGCCGGCAGAAAAGGCCGCTCCTCCTCACCCACCTCGTCCTCCCGGAAGAATGACGCTGGAACATCCAGGTCCGGAAGCAAGGGAGCTGCAGGACACGGAAGGCCGTCAACCAGGATGTCACCGTCTCCGTCCAGCTCCTCTAAGGTAGGTGGATGGGGGTGTACGAGGGCGTAGTCAAGAACCGTACTCTCAGAAGGACTCTGCCTAGTCCCACCGTAACCTAGAACGTCGTTAGTGGACTTCCTAAGGCAGGGGGTCAGACTCATGGAGGTTTCTGGGGGTTTCTCCTTTCAATTTGTGTCCAAGACCAACCAGATGAGGGGAGTTCTCTGCTAGCCTAGGGCTTGGGTGACGCCAAGGTGCCGACCTCTGTCGACAATATCCACCGTATCCAACGCAGTCTGGGAACGACCTCGAGAAGTGGTTGTCAGGGAGCTCGCCTCCCTCAGGTCGGTAACAACTATTTTTCACTCTTTTATTCTGTCTCTCTCTGTCCTCTAGACGAAGAAGAAGGAAGCTCCGGGCACATCTGCCCTGTTGAGGTTGAGGAACATACCCCCGTACACCAGACATGACGATGTCGTCCAGGCCTTGCAGACCTATGGAAAGGTCAACCATGTCATCCTGCTCAAGGCCATTGAAGAGGTGTTTCTTGTGTTCACAGCTAATCATTCACTAATATATCACTGTTTCCCAGCTTAGACACCGCTAATCATCCACTAATACATCAGGCACCTAGCATAGACAAAGCTAATCATTCACTAATACATCAAGCACCTAGCATAGACACAGCTAATCGTCCACCAATACATCAGGCACCTAGCAAAGACACAACTAATCATCCACTAATACATCAGTTACCTCGCATAGACACAGCTAATCATTTACTAGCAGATCAGGCACCTAGCATAGACACAGCTAATCGTCCACTAATACATCAGTTACCTCGCATAGACACAGCTAATCATTCACTAGCAGATGAGGCACCTAGCATAGAAACAGCTAATCTCTTTCTCTCCCCCATTCCCCCCAGGCATCCGTGTTGTTTGAGAAAGAGGAGGATGCAAAGAAACTGGCCAACTGCAAGACCTTGACCATTAACGGCCGAAAGGTCACCGTAGTGATGGAGAAAGACACTCTGCTGGACAACACCATTAATCTCAACCAACCTAAGAAGTCTACTAACTCAAAAGATCTTAACCAATCTAAGAAGCCTACTGACTCAAAGGATCTCAACCAACCTAAGAAGACCACTGAAAAGTAAGAAAATCTCAGCAACTAATTTCTTTCCACAGTTGGTGCTCCCAGTCTTTAAAGGGTGTTGAACTCACATTTATTTTGCTATATTTAATTACCATTTGTCATGGTAAAAAAAAAATCTATTCTCTCCCCCAATCTCCGTCCCTTTCAGTATAGCGATATCTACGAAGTCCTCGACCAAGACCGCTGGCACCAAAACTTCTAATACAAGTGAGACCACACCCAAGGGGGTGGTGGCTAATGCCAAGCCCCAGCCAACCACACCCAAGGAGGAGGTGGCTAAGCCCAAGCTCCAGCCAACCATACCCAAGGGGGAAGTGGCTAAGGCCAAGGCCCAGCCAACCACAACCAACTGGGCCACCTCTCTCACTAAAAAGGTGCATTTTCACTTTTTGTTATGTGACAATGCAGTGATTAATTTTGTTAGCTGTGCTGACTTTCCATTACCCATGGGGCGCAACAAAGATATTTGATTAAAGTTCACTGTTTATTTAGAATGTTCTTTGTCTGTTCGTAGGCTTGGTTGAAGAATACGTTCATCAAGATTGAAGGTTTGCCAGAGAGAGGCTACACCGAGGAAGATGTTGTGAAGCTGTTTAAACCGTTCAGATACAGACACGGGGCGCACAACTGCTTCATACTGCCTAACGAGCGATGGGTAGGTTGTGCTTGGCATGCCACAGTTGGAATCCAATTCAGAATCTGGGTCTCGCGTAGCTCACTTGGTAAGAGCGCGTGGCACTTGTAACGCCAGAGTTGTGAACTCCCACAGGGGGCGTGTGCACTCACTATTGTCACTGGCTCTGGACAAGATCATTCGGGTTACGACATGGATGGAAATAGAATCAGCTACTCAAATTTAGTTTGTACAATGTACAATTTAATGCACTTAATTAAATTTTACCAGTCGCACTCTGGAAACGCTGAATATACAGTCATGAGAAAAAATTAGGACACCCAATGAAACATTTAGTGATTTTTAAAGAAATATGGGCATAACAATCTTTGATATTCCTTCAAATAATAGCTATAGATAAAGGAGATGTAATTGAAAAAAAACAATGAAAATGTAACTCATAATTTATTTAACAACAAAAAATGAACAAAGATGCTGATTCCTGCTGAGGAAGAGGTTAGAACACCCTATGCCCTAATAGCGGGTATTGCTCTGTTTGGCTGAAATAACCTCAGTTAGACGTTTCCTATAACTCTCTACCAGTCTCCAACATCGCCTGGGAGAAATTTTTTCCCACTCCTCCATGCAGACTTTTTTTTTTTTAGCTGTGTGATGTTTGATGGCTTTCTTGTATGCACAGCACATTTCAAATCACCCCAAAGCATCTCAATAAGATTGGGATCCGGGCTTTGACTTGGCCATTTCAGAACTCTCCATTTCTTTTTTTTTTGAGCCATTCCTTTGTGGATTTACTGGAATGTTTTGGGTCATTGTCATGTTGCATGGTCCACATCCGCTTCAGCTTCAATTTTCGGACAGATGGTCTCCTCAAGCAACCTCTGATACAATGAAGAATTCATAGTTCATTGCTCAAATGCTGTCTTTGGTTTGCGCCAAACATGTCTTCTGTTACTGTGCCCAAATAATTAATCTGTCCAAAGCACATTTCTCCAAAAGTCCTGGTCTTCGTCTAGGTGTTCTCTGGCAAACTTTAGTCTTGCTCTGATGTTTTTATTCCACATCAAGGGTTTCCTCCTTGCACATCTCCCATGTAAATCAAACTTGTGCAGTCTCTTTGTGATGGTAGATGCATGTACTTTGACATCAACTGTGGCAAAAGCTACCAGTAGGTAGCATTTTAGGATTGTTCAAGAGTTCTTTAAGCATCTTGCGGTCTGCTCTTGGACTGATTTTGCTAGGACGGCCTGACCTGGCCATGTTGGCCGTTGTTTTAAATGTTCCCCACTTATTATTCTCCACCCTTCTAATTATTTTCCGGACTGTGGAATGGCTGATTTCTAATTGTGTGGAGATCTTTTTAAATCACTTCCCAGACTCATATGCATCTACAACCTTCTTTCTGAAGGCCTTAGAGAGCTCCTTTGATCTTGCCATGATGATACCACTCACTTCACCAATCAAGAGTGAATCAAACTTAATGTCTGAGGTTTAAATAAGACCGACTCCTCCAAAATCCTCTCCAACGATGTTCTAATCATTTGCACCTGATGTGGGGCATCTGATTCTAATTTTAGGCATTTTCAGTGGTAATAAATGTTGGGGTGTCCTAACTTTGTCCTCACAAGAAAATTGCATTTCTATTAATTACATTTTACAGATTGTTTATACAAGACATTGCTTCAGTTTTATTGTTGTTGTTATACTACCTCCATCTCTCAAAATTTGTTAAAATGAAGATCAAATGTCCATATGTTTAAATATGTTGGAAGAGACAACGGTTGTCATGGGGTGTCCTAAGTTTTTCACATGACTAACTTGAAATTTATTTACCATTATAATGTCCAGGTAATTGGCACTGCTCAGCATCGACCTGGGCCTCTCGGTTTTCTCAGCTACAGTTGTGCTCATAAGTTTGCATACCCTGGCTGAAATTGTGAAATTTTGGCATTGATTTTGAAAATATGACTGATCATGCAAAAAAATGTCTTTTATTTAAAGACAGTGATCACATGAAGCCATGTATTATCACATAGTTGTTTGGCTCCTTTTTAAATCATAATAGCAGAAATCCCCCAAATGGCCCTGATCAAAAGTTTACATACCCTTGAATGTTTGGCCTTGTTACAGACACACAAGGTGACACACAGGGTAAAATGGCAATTAAAGGTGAATTTTCCACACCTGTGGCTTTTTAAATTGCAATTAGTGTCTGTGTGTAAATAGTCAATGAGTTGGTTTGCTCTCACGTGGATGCACTGAGCAGGCTAGATACTGAGCCATGGGAAGCAGAAAAGAACCGTCAAAAGACCTGCGTAACAAGGTAATGGAACTTTATAAAGATGGAAAAGGATATAAAAAGATATCCAAAGCCTTGCAAATGCCAGTCAGTACTGTTCAATCACTTATTAAGCAGTGGAAAATTCAGGGATCTCTTGATACCAAGCCAAGGTTAGGTAGACCAAGAAAGATTTCAGCCAAAACTGGCAGAAGAATTGTTTGGGATACAAAGAAAAACCCACAGGTAACCTCAGGAGAAATACAGGCTGCTCTGGAAAAAGACGTTGTGGTTGCTTCAGTGAGCACAATTTGATGATAGTTGAACAAAAATGAGCTGCATGGTCGAGTTCCCAGAAAGAAGCCTTTACTGCGCCAATGCCACAAAAAAATCCCGGTTACAATATGCCCAACAACACCTTGACACGCCTCGCAGCTTCTGGCACACTGTAATTTGGAGTGACGAGACCAAAATAGAGCTTTATGGTCACAACCATAAGCGCTATTTTTGGAGAGGGGTCAACAAGGCCTTTAGTGAAAAGAATGCCCTCCCCACTGTGAAGCATGGTGGTGGCTCACTGATGTTTTGGGGGTGTGTGAACTCTAAAGGCATGGGGAATCTTGAAAATTGATGGCAAGATGAATGCAGCATGTTATCAGAAAATACTGGCAGACAATTTTCATTCTTCTGCACGAATGCTGCGCATGGGACGCTCTTGGACTTTCCAGCACGACAATGACCCTAAGCACAAGGCCAAGTTGACCCTCCAGTGGTTACAGCAGAAAAAGGTGAAGGTTCTGGAGTGGCCTTCACAGTCTCCTGACCTTAATATCATCAAGCCACTCTGGGGAGATCTCAAACGTGCGGTTCATGCAAGACGACCAAAGACTTTGCATGGCCTGGAGGCATTTTGCCAAGACGAATGGGCAGCTATACCACCTCCAAGAATTTGGGGCCTCTTAGACAACTATTACAAAAGACTGCACACTGTCATTGATCCTAAAGTGGGCAATACACAGTATTAAGAACTAAGGGTATGCAGACGTTTGAACAGGGGTCAGATAATTTTTTCTTGCCGATCTGTTATAACCTACCGTTGAATATAAATCCCATTAGAAATAAGACGTGTTTTGCCTGCTCACTCATGTATCCTTTACAAATGGTACATATATTGCCAATTCTCCAATTGTATACAAACTTTTGAGCACAACTGTATATTCTCCAGATCTCTCCCTAGACTGGCCCATTGTATCATACCTTCCTCCGACCATTTACATTTTTTATGTTTTGTTCCCAACAGGCTATCATCCGTTTGGATGGGGAGCCTACGTGCCGAGCTGCTGTGTATAAATACACAAAACAGCCTCCCAAACTCCTGAACTGTCGCCTTAAGTTTTCCATGACCCGCCCCAATACAAGCCTTATTCAGGTAACACGCAATCTCCTGTCTCCTCCCCTTCTCCCTGTTTTCTCTCTGTCTTCTGCTCTCTCGTGTCCTCACTCACACTCATTGTTTTTTCTTCCATGCACAGGAGGGTATTTATACAACTCTTAAGGGTCTGACCAATTCGGTGAGTTTAACTTTTAATTAACCTTTAATAAAGCCTAAGGTCTCTCTTGATACAGCATTTTTTGTATTGCAATTTATAATGATCAGGCCCTCTTCAGTTCCATGCTGACTGCAGTTATTCAGCGTATTGTGAAAAATGTCCAACTCTCAACAGGATCCAAAATTGAAGTAAACCCTTCTAAAAATGTAAAACTCGCCTTCATAACCGTCTTCTGTCAGCAGGATCCGGCATTGAAGGAACCCCTTCTGATTGTTTGATAAACCCTTCATAACCCTCTTTTCCCAACAGGACCCAACCCTGAGGCAACGTCTCCTTGTTGTCAAAAATGTCCCTATAGATAATTCTGCGGTCCAGGAAGTACATGACCGTGTGAAACGCATCGGACCCTTCCGCGACTCGCTGGTTTTGCTTGACAAGGTATGACGGACGCATGTCGTATCTCATGTTTCGTTGGTACTGTACCACAGGGTGCCACACACACCAAAATGTAGGTTTTCAATGCTCTTCGGCGGACCTTCAGTGCATTTAACTGACATAGCTAGGAGAGGCAACATCCGTACACAGTTTGAATTAATGTCTATCTAAACCCTTTGTTATTATAGCTGCCATCAGCTAAATCCGATGTTGAAAAAAAAAATTATCCTTAACAAGAGACGGATATTTCTAAACAAGGCTAGTAGGAGGGTTAGTTTAGACATGACACATAATAAGGTGTATCAGCTTGGAACACTTTACCAAAACAATCAACACCCACCATAGCAACCACTTACCACAATTATTTAGCTGATATCGTTCATACTTGAGAAATGTTAGCGACTAACACACACTTACACATCTCCTTCTCACTTTTTCCCTCTCTTTCTCAGATCTATTTTGAGATGGAGTCTTTGTCTATTGGGAAGGCTGTTTGTCTTCATTTTCAGAAGTTTCCTTGCAAAGTTCACGACAAGGCCCTAAAGTTTTATATGATGGTCAAGACAAAAAATACTGTCGCTAAAATAGCCACCACAAAACCAACTGGTACCAATGCTACTACTGCTAGCATCAAGGCTATTGCTACAACCGCCTCCAGCACTGCCACCACTGTTAGCATCAAGGATATTGGTACAACCACCTCCAGCGCTGCAACCACTGCTAGCATTAAGTCTACTGCTGCAACCACCTCCAGCGGTACCATCAAGGCTATCACTACAACCACCTCTAGCGCTGCAACCACTGCTAGTATTAAGGATATCGCTACAGTCCTTTCCAGCGCTGCCACTACTGTTAGCATTGAGGCTATCGCTACAACCGCCTCCAGTGCTGCCACCACTGCCAGCATCGAGGCTGTCGCTACAACCGCCTCCAGCACTGCCACCGTTAGCATCGAGGCTATCGCTACAACCGCCCCCAGCAATCCCACCGTTAGCATCGAGGCTATCGCTACAACCGCCTCCAGCGCTGCCACCACTGCTAGCATCGAGGCTTTCGCTACAACCGCCTCCAGCGCTGCCACTGCTGCTGGCATCGAGGCTATCGCTACAACCGCCTCCAGCGCTGCCACCACTGCTAGCATCGAGGCTATCGCTACAACCGCCTCCAGCGCTGCCACCACTGCTAGCATCGAGGCTATCGCTACAACCGCCTCCAGCGCTGCCACCACTGCTAGCATCGAGGCTATCGCTACAACCGTCTCCAGCGCTCCCACCGCTGCTGACATTAAGAATAACGCTGCAACCACCTCCTGCGCTGGCGCTACTGCTACAAATAATTATTCTACTCTGCAAGTGGCTACCAAACAACCGGGTGATGATGTCATCATCGTTGAGGCCATCCAACCAGCAACTGGAATTGTGGTGATAGACATCGAAGAGCCGATGGTGACTGAGTCTGGACAGGAGGAGGATAAAGAGGGTGGTGGGAATGAATTTGGGAAGGAGAGTGAAAGAGTAGAAAAAGTTATAAAAAACATTGAGGTAGAGACACAGGAGAAGAGAATCGAGGATGAACAACAGGGAACGGAAAAAAATAAGCTAAAAGCCCCCACTGTTGACATTGTTGTTTCTGCACAGTTACCTACAGTTACCGTTTCCGTTCCTGAGGAAAAGGTTGTCATGGAAACTCAGAGCAGCGTCGCGAAGGATGTCTCATCCGATGAAATCGCAGCAGAACCTGATCAGGTTCAAACTGCTGTCCGATTACAGGAAGGTAATGAAAGCGCCACAATGGTCAGCAAAACCATGACAGCTGTGGCCGCTACAGAACCAAGTCTAGCAATCACAGAACCTGGCGATTCTGTCGGCCCGGATGCCTCCGGTACTGCTGTGACGGCACCAACACTGCCCTCTGCAGTGCCCCCGGCGGTCCCGGTAGAGGATGACGTTGAAGACAAACCGCTGGACTTCCCTCCAGTGACTCCAGAGATTCTCCGGGCTCTGGAGGCTGCAGTGCACCAACACCGCATGGGGAGACTGGCTGAGGAGCAGGCCACACAAGGACTGACCCAGGGCCATGGGAAGGAGAGCCAGGCCAAAACTCCTCCCTGTAACAACAGCGTTACCGTTGGGGAGAATGAGAAGAAAATGACCCCCTTGTCTGGAGAGAAGAACCAAGCCGCAGCTCAACCAGAGAACCCGGTGACAACAACGCAGACTCCGCATGACGGGAAACATCCAGATGTTTCTGACAAGAAAGAGAAACGAGAACCACAAACAAAGACTTCTCGGTCAGATAAAGATAAACGTCCAATGACACAAGCAAAAAAGACCACAGACAGTGGGAAACCTTCAGGACCATATGAGCATAAGAACCAACCCCAGAGAAGCAGGACCCAGGGCTCAGTAGGTAGAGGTAGACGCAGTGACCATTCTTCCCCAGAAAGAAGAGAGACTTCCAAGCATAGAGTTAGCCGGGCTCCTTCAGAGGAGGAGCAACGTCCTCCGACATCACGACACGGAAACTCCTCCAGCTCCTCTTCCGGCTCACACAGGAGCAACCGAAAGGAGGACGGCAGCCCAGCCAAGAAGAAAGAGAGGAGAGAGGAGGAGGAGAGGAGTAAGGTGAGGAAGGAGTGTGTGAGGGATGAAGTTGAAGGTGAATGGCTTGAAAGGTTAAGAAAGGACGTTAGACCAACCCTATTCCTGAGGAGCTGCAGGTTAGAAAATGTTTTCGTTTGACCAGCAAGACCAGAGGCATTTTTAAAACTTCACAGTAAAATTACTTTGGGAAGGTGGGCCTGTATTAATTAATCACTGAATCAACCAACTGAGCTTATTGGTTAGTTATTTGACTAAATTCAACACCTCTGGTCTTCCATGTCGGTGAGATAAAATCAGACAGTTAGTTGAGACTGTTAGTCACTGGCGCGGTGCTCACTGATTCGAGGTCTGTATGATAGCTTCTTTGGATTGTATTTCAAGTGCAGGTGATGCATGCCAGTCAGCGAGCTGGACAGTTAACCGTATTCTGTTTGCCCCCACAGAGCCACAGTGGCAACAGTAAGACTGGCCGGTCCTCCAGGAGTGAATCCAGAGACAACAGGCAGCCACAGAGAATGGTGAGCGTGGGAGGATTTAGAAAACAAGCCCACATAGTCATGCACGCGTTTTGAAGTTGAAGGACCCAGGTTCTAATCTGTAAATCTGAATCCAAGTACAACGGCACGTCTTTCAAACCTTAGTCCGTTCGCCAATTTGTGACAATGAATTAATCAATGTTTTGGTCCTCTTACACCAGTATACCTGTGACACAACGGACGACTTCACCTCCGACGACCTCCCTGACGATGCCTACCCCTTTGACCTGGCCGAGTTCAATCTGGATGAGTTTGTCACCGTGGACGAGGTAGAAGGGGATGAGGCCGAAAACGCTAGTCCATTGGAGTCATCCTCCTCATCCTCAATGCAGAAGATTCAAGATGTGATCCCTACGTCTGCGCGTTCTAGAAAAAAGCGCAAGAGAGGTACACAAGATACTGTAACTTCTACTCCGAAATCTAACCAGGAGACATGGCCTCCCTGGGCCGAAAGGCCTCCAGCCCTATCGTCTGCATCCAGCCCGTCTGCCCAGAAAAAGCTCCCCCAAGCTCAGAAAGCTCCACAGAAAGCTGCAGCAGCCAAAAAAACGGTGGCCTCAAAACCTCAACCTCCCACCGTTTCTGGGCGCAAGACCAGGTCATCCGCTGCTTTTGCTGCAACCCACGTCGCGGAGACCCAGGAATTGGATGCCGATGGTAACGTTGCGATGGAGGAAGAGCCTACTATGGACACCCTGTCTCAGCCCGTGGTTAAAGGCTCACAGTCCCAGTCAGAAGAGGAAGCTGTAGTCACAAAGGAAATGGACAAGGATGGTGTACTACCTTTGTCTGGGCAGCGGGTGTCAGCAGCTAGCACTGCAGTTACAGTGGAGCAGGAAAGCGCCGGGAGAGATCTAGAGAATATAGCTGAAATAACTCCAGAGTTGAAGGGGTCAAAGGAGACCCAGGTTGAAAAAGATGCTTCTATCCTGGGTACCGAAATCCAGAGCAGTGCCAATTCACTGGACATCGTTATGGTAAACAAGTCTGACGCATTGAAGGAGCAAGACCCTCTGAAGAACCTGGAACTGAAAAAGCTTCAGAATGTGACGGGTTCCCAGGCACCCAAATCACAACTTGACAACGTACCTGGGGAAGAAAAAAATGTAATTTTCCAAATTCTTGATGAAACAGCTGATGAGAAGTCACAGGACAGTGACAAACAGTCTAAATCACAACATCTGGACACTCCAGCGCCTGAAGCCTCAGAAGCAACGGGTTCCAAGGTGCCTCTGACGACGTTAGACGAGCACGAGGAGGTTTCAGAAGATGAGTCTGCTTTTCAGATACTTGACTCAGTCGAAGACCCTGAAGACGGTGATGGGGGGAGCTCTCTCCCCAAAGACATGGGAGAATTCCAGATACTCGATTCTGTTGATGGTCAGACTGAGAGCCCCCTGTCTTCTGATGACCATATTACTGGTTCTAAGACTCAGGGTGGTTCCAGACCTCAAAGGGGAAGTAAAAAGGTACCAAAAAAAGAGAATGGAAAGGAGGGTAAGAAGTTAGGCAAAACTCTGGGAGCAACCAAGACCGCCACAGGAAAGATCCATGGAGTCAAGCCGAAGAAGGGTAACCTCGTCACCCTGGATGAAGTCAGCGAGGAGGAAGAGGATTACCCGGATGACGCGGCTGAAGAGGAAGAACTGATGATGAAACAAAAGCTAGCAAAGGAGAAACAACGAGAGAGGGAGCCGGAGAGGAGGAGCAGGGAGAGGAGCAAGGACAAGGAGAAAGAACGAAAACGGGAGGAGAGGATTGTTATAGATACGGAAGGGTTGGTGACTTTGGACGAGATCGGAGGGGATGAGGCAGCAGAGAGGGATGAGGAGAGTGGACTTATGGAGGCAGACCTGCAAGCGTTGGTCACTCTGGATGAGATTGGTGATGAGGAAGTAGCTGAAGGGATGAGTCCACAGCCACTCCCCTTCAGCCAGGAGGACGAATCAGGAGACACCTTCAACCCGGAGGTCAGGAACTACTCTACTATGTCTCTGTCTTTTCTCTGTCTACCCCCACCCCCCATCCTCAATACAAAATAACTGTAACCTTCTTGTGGTGCCTCTTCAATCAGACTCTGGTGACCCTGGATGAGGCTGGCGGGGATTATGTAGATGATGATGGGATGGAGAAGGAAATGCAGCCAGAGAAAAGCTCTGAATCAAAACAGCCCTGTCATCACAGTGACAGCACAGGTGTGTGTGTGTGTCTGTGTCTGTGTCTGTGTTTGTCTGTCTGTCTGTCTGATTTACATCTATGTTTAAAATAGGGATTACTTTTAGGTTTTGGCATTACAAGTTAGTTTATGGATAGGCATTACAGCTAGGTCAAGTTTTGTTGTGAAATTTAATATTGAGGTTAGGTTTAGGGAATAGGGAATTCTGTGTCGTGCTCCCACCGGGATATAAAGAGTGTGTGTATTTCTGATTGTCATCTCTTCTCCAGTTGAAGCTACAGGGTCTCCCGGAGCGGATGAGGACGGCAGGGGCCTGGAGGAGATCAGGAGAATGAACCTGGTCACTGTGGATGAGGTCGGAGAGGAGGAGGAAGAGGAGGCTGCTGTTACCACCCGGACAGGAGTTAGGAGGAGGAAGAGAGGACGGCAGACGCCTGGTGGGAGACAAACACACAAACACACAGGAATACACACTGTTTTGTTTTGTTTGTTTTAATGTTTAATTGGTCCCTCCTTTCCATCACAGTGAGGAAGTCAGCTAGAGGAAAAAGGGTGAAAGAAACAGAGGAGCCTTCTGCAGAAATTATTCCTCCCTCTGACACAACTCCTCCCACTTCTCTGGACGTTACCTCCTCATTGGTCCAAGACACAGTGATGTCAGTGGCGGACAGCCAACCTGCTCTCTCGGTTCCAGACCCCCAAGAGAAAGCCGCTGAAGCCCCAGCAGACCGACCCACCCTGGAGGTCCCGTCGGCTGGGAAGGAGATGCAGCCTGACCCCCCTGTGACCCAGAGTCTGGAGGTGACTGATGTGACCAATGGAAAGACTGACACCGGCTCCAGAACAGCAGCGGGTAACTGAATGAACCCGGCCACAGCTGGTCCTAATGGAACAAGATACACGTTCTGATGAATAGCCTCAAATGGGACGATTTAGTTTAATTTCTAGTCACAGCTCTATTTATTTATTGAAGTGTTATAAAGCGTTTTGAAGTTGGCAATCGTTGTCCAGACACCAGTGGAAAACGTTGGTTTTTAATCATCAGTGCCGTATTTAGCTGATAGGTTAGAGTTGGTTGTTGGCTGCAGAGACTGCCTGACTCAGTTCTTCACACACAGGGCTTGGTATGATCTGAGTCACGAGTCTAAATGAAAGGGTTTTCCTCTCGTTCTCTCTCCCTCCATTCCATCTCTCCAGAAGGCAGTATGAAAAGAGAAGGGGAGCCTGAAGCAAAGCGTTGTCGTTCTGAATCTCCTTTGACCACAGATTTCACACTGCCTCCCTTTACACCAGACAAACCTATAGGTGATGTATCTACTGTACACACACAGACACACACACACACACACACACACAATATTTCTCCTTAAGTGTGTAGATGTCAGGTGTGGTTGACTCCTCCCTGTCTCCTTCAGGTGTGGACTTTGTGGTTCCTAAGACCGGGTTCTTCTGTAAGCTGTGTTCTCTGTTCTACACCAGTGAAGACGCAGCCAAGAAGACTCACTGCAGCAGTCAGCGCCACTACCAGAACATGCAGGTATGTGTCCGCCCAGACAGCCTGGAACAGGCCGGAAGCTTCCTGGCTGCTCTATGTGGATTATTCAACAGGAGGTCATTTTTCATCCCTCTCTATCCCTCCAGAAATATTACCTGAAGAAGCAGCAAGCAGGAAGCTCCAGCCTCGCCTCCAGCCTCGGCTCTGCTTCCGAATGACCCCCGACCTCAACCTCGTTGCGCCTACCAACGGCACCCCTGTCACGGGTGTTGTCGTCAACGTTGTGGCGACAGTGCAGCCATATCGATGTGAACGTGTAGAATGGAAGCTCTTGACGGTGCAATCCAAATAACACGATAGGGTCTTTGAAATACAGGGACAGTGTTTCTTAAGTATGTTTAGATCATATTTAGCAGGAGATAACTTAGCCATTATCCTGTCATCAAAGGGACTCTGTACCAAGTGCAATGTCATCATTCGACATCAGTCAGAAACCACTAGAAATGCTAATCCATTGTTTTCCCACTCTCAGCGTGCTTGTTAACATTGCTGTATTCAGTCTGTCAACATTGAAATGTAGTGTCAGTTCTACTAATTTAGCACCCCCCCCGATTTTCAGGCCTCAGCACTTTAGATCAGCTCCCCATCAGTGCCTGTTAAGGGCTCGTTGACTGTAACGCTTGGTTGGATGTCAGTCCTAAAAACATTTGGGATAATAGTGCAGAACCTCAATCCCGACTTAGTGCGCTGAGTGGGCTGCGATTTGGACTTTGGTTAATCTCATTTGTTTTGAATGTGTTCGTCCAACACTAGTATATGTTTGGATGATAATATATTATTTGAGCTCTTATAGCCTGTTTTGTGACCATGTTTTTGTTTCTCCTTAGCCTCTTTGAGTAGAAGTGCTGAACTGGGATCCATCCATACAGACTTGTTCATTATTACATAGACGGCTGATCTGATCCTAGATCAGGAATTCAGCTTTAAGACGCTTTGGCTGCATTGACACATCAATTCTGTAATTATTTTCACTAATTGCTGTTAGCCAACCAGATCAGCAGATTAGTGGTAATAAACATCAGTTGGCCCTCCTGGGTGGCCTTTTTAAACACAGCTGATGTGTGTTAAATATATATTGGGTCCAATATGACTACATTATTGTGTACATTTTGGGGGGTCGCAGTTGTTCGATATCGATAATCTTCTGTTTAATTTACTAGAGAATATAAACTCTGCAAATAAAGGTTTATTGGAAGTAATACATTTAAGTTTTGTAAAATATTAAGTTGAAAACTGGTAAATTGGAAGAATGGTGGGTGTTGGGGTCAGTGGCTAACAAAGCTGGGTATACATAACGTGGCCGAGGAAATAACATTATATAGAGAGGTTTTTTTTTTTTATTGACAGATTTTCTTTTTAACTGTATTTCAATAAATGATTGGAAACATTTGCATGTTATGTTTGTTTTTTTGTTTAGTTTTGGGAAGGGGATTAGTGTACAGGTTGGCTGAAATGATCCAGAAAAAAAAGTCTGCTTCTGACGTCAATATGATGAGAGATGTGTAGTTTTCAGTCTCGCAATGTTTTACCTTTCTTATAGCTTACCGTGGTAAAGGTCAGAGCATTGTGTCCAGTTTCAGTGACACCGATTAAACCTAGTCTGAGGCTGAAACAAACAATCTCTATTAAGTTTCTAGTCTGAGACTAGGCTTAATCTGTGTCCGTGAAACCAGCCCTACAGTGTTGGAGTTTGATGAGGGTATAACTTTGTGAAATGAGAGTGCGACCATGGCAGGTAGGTAGATTACAGAGTCCGATACGGGAGAGAATGTCCTATGATTCCGCTGTCATCTGAAATTTGAGTCATTTGTCATGATCTCTTAAATTATAAGTTCTTGTAGTCATAAATTCTTGTTGTTGCTTGTTCTTTGGGGTTCCAGGCCGGGTGGCTGTAAAAGCGCTTTGTGGATAATTGTTTCATTAATTTATAAAATTACTCTGGAATGTAATGGATTTTCACATGTAAAGGACTACCACTGAGTTCATGAAACTTGATTACATGCACAAACCTCTATTTTCAATAAACAATGAGGTTTGCCTTCAAACTGCGGAGTTGTTTGAAGGCAAACATCCAGAGTTGTACATGATCTTCAGTTATCCTATTGAGTGATTCCTGTTGCAGTCATTAGGATTCTAGGAATCTGAGAATACTGTCGGAATGGCCATTGTGTCCCCAGCTCAGCTCCTGAACAGGTGTCATTGGAGAGATCCTGCCCTAAAGGGATAGTCACTGATCGGGACATCCCAGTATAGTGTGGCGGAGGTTTTCTCTTTCATTGGGGCTTTTTGGGGTGGAAAATCACACACACCTGTATGTTTTCATTCTACTCTATTACATGATGAACAATAGGCCTTGACAGTTGAACGGTAGTAGTTGTAGCCTATAGCCAAGGAATTTTGCAATGATGCCTTTTTAACTCAATGAAATGAACTGGGCCGGACTGTGTGAGTGAAATCAAGAATGACACATTTTTGAAGTGGCACGCATTATCATATTCCCAAGACTTGAGTCCAAAGCTTCTCCTGAGAGAGAGAGAGAGAGTGTGTGTGTGAGTGAATGTGTGTGAGTGATATGAGATGTCAGGTGTCAAACACCTGTATATAAGATCCAGCTGATGACCACCTGTTCATATGAACACCTCTTCAAGAACCTCACAGGTAAGAAGACATGGTTACTGACTCGGCTCATCAAGCAAACTCATTTAGTATTGTCGGCGATTTGTAAATTTCTACGTTCATTTCCAGTCTGACTTCTAAGAGTCAACATGACCTGCGGAACGTAGATGACTTTTCCTTCCAATTAGTATGTTACTTCAGGTTTACTTCTGTAGGGCAGACCTTGTTTTGATATGTATATTTTTATTAAGAATGTTAAATGTATATCTTTTATCATTTAAGTAGCCTACTATGCAATTACTTACTAATTTTTAGAGTAACTACTGAGCGTTAACTCTCCCCCCTACACTTAACCCATAACCTCTTACTAATCTACAATAAACTAGAATTGGAAACATTGTAATTTGATATTGTAACGTACATTGGAATTTCAAACAAGCAAACTGGAATCTGTGACATCATACAAAATAAAGGATGGACATCAAAACATCGATGAATATATATATAAAAAAACATAATTCTATTCTATCTGTCTCATGGAAACAGCAAATGAATCAGTACCTACACTTCACCAACATCACCAAATGATGTTGACAAAATAACAACAAAAAAATACGGAAAGATTTTATTTTTTTGTCTGTGAATTGTTTTACAGATGAGCAGGTGGTGGAAAAGTTAATGGTACATGTGCTAAACTAAAAGGACTCTTGGGAGACTGGCAAGGAGACGCACCGATCCAAAAAGCCTTTCATTAGGTATCATATGACAATAGTCACAACATCACGCGGCTGAGAAAGCGCCGAAGCAACAGAGAAGAGTTCCTTTCTGAGGAATATTTAGGCTCATTCTGGTGACATGATGATCGATGGTTGGCACATTAAAACAAAATGACATTGTGATCACAACGACTTTTGTTGTTTTTACAAGGACCGTTTGCACATGATTAAGAAAACCTACGTATCACAGTTATTATATTGATTTGAAAAAAAGCCTCCTGCTAATCGTATTACCTACGGACATTTTTTTTTATGTTTTTGGTCATTTTGTAGTTATTGATAGAAGACAGAAAGTGGGAAAGACAACGAAGATAGAATTCTGGAACAGTGTTGCCAGGTTAAGCAAAAAGTTCTAGCCCAACGACTGCTCAAAAACAGCCCAACTACCTGAAACCAGACCAACTTTTGTTGGTGCACAATATTGACTATTTTACAAGTGACCCCCCCCCCCCAAAAAAAAGTTCAGATGCAGTAAAAACGCATGTGAAGCTGCGGATCCCGTCGTAGCTGACGTCTGACTGTGACAGCATAGAAACACACGATATAGCATATAAAGATAGAAATTGTGCTTCATTTTCATGAAAACTGTCCGTATGTTGTGAGTCTGCCCCACATTGTGTGAATAGCTCACCAATCTTCAAATAAAGTTAAATATACAGCTCCGGAAAAAATTAAGAGACCACCGCACCTTTTTCTTTCCTTTCCAGAAAAGTCGAAAAGGAAGGTTTTGAGTGAGGAACAGAAGGGGTAAAATTAAGAGATCACTGCAAATTGAACGCTTCTGTTCTCTCAAAATTTTCCTTTTCAACTTCGGAAAGGAAAGAAAAAGGTTCCGGAGCTGTATATATTTTGTCTTAGAAAAAAAAGGAGATGTGTATAATGTGTATAATGTATAATGTGTATAAGTGTATAATGGATTTATTTCCGGCCATCATTATAATAAAAAATACATTTGATTTTTTAAATTTGAAGATGAGCGCTTTGGATCTTAAATTAACAGAGCACATTCTCCTCTTTTATATCAGTTTTTCATTAAAGACTCAGCAGAAAATGCAGAAATTAAGACAATTAGCTGCTTTGGCTGTAGGCCGCTACCTTCTGATATCTTCAAGGGAGACCACTACAACACCCTAGGCCAGGGCTACCCAAACCTGTTCTGGAGATTTACCGTCCTGTAGATGATCTTTCCAACCCAAATTTAACACACCTAATAATAATAATTAGCTGGAGATCAAGCTAAATCAGGTTACTGGCAACTGAGAACAGAGAGAAAACCTACAGGACAGTAGATCTCCAGGAATTGGGTTGATCAGCCCTGACACTGGCCAATACTTCCGGAAATTTGATTGATGCAGCAATCCATCATCCCATATACCATCATTCTATTCTCATCCCACGTGTTGTCAACCCACGTGTTATCATCCCATGTGTTATCATCCCTTATGTTGTCATTCAATATTTTATCATCCCATTATCATCCCACAGCTCTGTATCTTTCCGTGCACTGAGTGTCCTCGGAGTGCGAGGTTATCTTGCCCCTCCTCTCCACAGTAATGAAGATGCTCCCTCTGTGCTGCCTGTCTGCTATGCTGGCCATTGTCTTCCAGCCTGCCTTCTCGGTTACCTATAACTGCTCCTCTCTACACAACAGGATCCCAGGTAAGTCCTGGAGGGTTGTACCACTCCGCCTTTCAGGGGGGAAATCTCACGAGGTGGCCGTTGGACCTGAACAATTGAAACATGCTATGAGGGGATCGACTTACTTTCCTGGAATGCTGTCACACTCCTTTTGTTATTACATAACAAGCTAAACTACACTGAACAAAATTATAAACGCAATTTATCATGAGCTGAACTCAAAGTTCTAAGACTTTCTCTATGTACACACAAGGCCTATTTCTCTCAAATATTGTTCACATATCTGTCTAAATCTGTGTTAGTGAGCACTTCTCCTTTGCAGAGATAATCCATCCACCTCACAGGTGTGGCATATCAAGATGCTGATCAGACAGCATGAGTATTGCACAGGTGTGCCTTAGGCTGGCCACAATAAAAGGCCACTCGAAAATGTGCAGTTCCATCACACAGCACAATGCCACAGATGTCGCAAGTTTTGAGGGAGCATGCAATTGGATGTTCATTTCTCTACCATAAGCCGTCACCAAAGGCGTTTCAGAGAATTTGGCAGTACATCCAACCGGCCTCACAACTGCAGACCACGTGTAACCACACCAGCCCAGGACCTCCACATCCAGCATCTTCACCTCCAAGGTCGTCTGAGACCAGCCACCCGGACAGCTGCTGCAACAATCGGTTTGCATAACCAAAGAATTTCTGCACAAACTGTCACAAACCGTCTCAGGGAAGCTCATTTGCATGCTCGTCGTCCTCATCGGGGTCTCAACCTGACTGCAGTTCGTCGTCGTAACCGACTTGAGTGGGCAAATGTTCACATGCGATGGCGTCTGGCACTTTGGAGAGGTGTTCTCTTCACTGATTAATCCCGGTTTTCACTGTACAGGGCAGATGGCAGACAGCGTGTATGGCGTCGTGTGGGTGAACGGTTTGCTGATGTCAACGTTGTGGATCGAGTGGCCCATGGTGGCGGTGGGGTTATGGTATGGGCAGGCGTGTGTTGTGGACAACGAACACAGGCACATTTTATTGATCGCATTTTGAATGCACAGAGATACCGTGACGAGATCCTGAGGCCCATTGTTGTGCCATTCATCCACGACCATTACCTCATGTTGCAGCATGATAATGCACCGCCCCCTGTTGCAAGGATCTGTACACAATTCCTGGAACCTGAAAACATCCCAGTTCTTGCATGGCCAGCATACTCACCGGACATGTCACCCATTGAGCATGTTTGGGATGCTCTGGATCGGCGTATACAACAGCGTGTTCCAGGTCCTGCCAATATCCAGCAACTTCGCACAGCCATTGAAGAGGAGTGGACAATCAACAACCTGATCAACTCTATGCGAAGATGTGTTGCACTGCGTGAGGCAAATGGTGGTCACACCAGATACTGACTGGTTTTCAGACCCCCCCGGACACCCCACAGTGAAACTGCACATTTTCGAGTGGCCTTTTATTGTGGCCAGCCTAAGGCACACCTGTGCAATACTCATGCTGTCTGATCAGCATCTTGATATGCCACACCTGTGAGGTGGATGGATTATCTCGGCAAAGGAGAAGTGCTCACTAACACAGATTTAGACAGATATGTGAACAATATTTGAGAGAAATAGGCCTTGTGTGTACATAGAGAATGTCTTAGATCTTTGAGTTCAGCTCATGATAAATGGGGGCAAAAACAAAAGTGCTGCATTTATAATTTTGTTCAGTGTATAATGCCATTAAAGCAATACGCAAAACAGACAACAGGAGAAAATAAGCAGGACTCCACAATCCTTTGAATCTTCTACCACTTCTGCACCCCCTAACCGCCCTGAACCCCCTAACCGCCCTGCACCCCCTAACCG
>JACXGI010004408.1:8382-22646 GCA_016801175.1 Esox masquinongy | reverse complement strand
AATGGCCAGCACAACACCAGCCAGTGCCAGGGATTGGCTGACACCCAAGTGGACCCGCCCGTTATCCGCTACCAGCTGCCTGTCAATCAGAGCCAGGGCAACCCCTGTCGCCAGTTATATCAGGTGAGGGAACTGCAGTTAAGTGTGCACACCTTTTTTTCTGGTTTTGTCGAAATCCCAGTTGCAGGATTCCTGGGTTTCTTCTGTATACTGTGTTGAACTGCTCCTCAGTAATGGTGTCCAATTCACTGTAAAGCACCCCTGGGAACTGGCCTGTGGAACTGTATGTAATGTGAACTTTGTTTGCGATGTTACTGTGTGCCCAAGACTGGCCCTCTGTAAAACCTTGAAACAGGAGTGTTTCGTGTAGCCTGTAACTGTAAACTTGCATTTGTCTAAAACCATAATACCACATTTCTACAGAGCAAAAGACAAACAATTTCTTGATGAATTGTGTTTTGTCTGTCTAATAAAAAGTTATTCATCCTACATCAATTCTATCAATCCTACAGTGATCGATTATTGTGTTGATCCTATATAATTGATCTATCAATCACTAATCTTCTCTAAAAGAAAAGGAACACATTTATGTGTTGATTACGCTAGTCCAAATTTGCCCTGTACAAGTAGAGTTAGGTCCGGAAATATTTGGACACTGACACAATTTTCATAATTTTTGCTCTGTATGCCACCACAATGGATTTGAAATGAAACAACCAAGATGCAAATTAAGTGCAGACTTTCAGATTTAATTCAAGGGGTTCAACAAAAATATTGTATGAAAGGTTTAGGAATTGCAACCATTTTCATATACAGTCCCCTTATTTCAGGGGCTCAAATGTAATTGGACAAATTAACACAATCATAAATAAAATGTTCATTTTCAATACTTTGTCGAGAATCCTTTGCAGGCAATGACTGCTTTATGTCAGAAACGCATGGACATCACCAAACCCTGGGTTTCCTCCTTTGTGATGCTTTACCAGGCCTTTACTGCAGCTGTCTTCAGTTGTTGTTTGTTCGTGGGTCTTTCTGCCTTAAGTTTTGTCTCTGGCAAGTGAAATGCATGCTTGATCTTAATTTCATCTGTTCGTCAAAGAACGGTGTTCTAGAAGTCTAATCTGGCCTTTCTATTCTTAAAGGATTATGAATGGTTTGCACCTTGTGGTGAACCCTCTGTATTTGTTCTTGTGAAGTCTTCTCTTCATGGTAGACTTGGATAATGATATGTCTACCTCCTGGTGAGTGTTCTTCACTTGGCTGGATGTTGTGAAGTGGTTTTTCTTGACCATGGAAAGGATCCTACGATCATCCACCACTGTTGTCTTCCATGAACGTCCAGGCCTTTTTGTGTTCCAGAGCTCATCAGTGCGTTCTTTTTTTCTCAGAATGTACCAAACTGTTGATTTGGCCACTCCTAATGTTCCTGATATCTCTGTGATGGATTTTTTTTGCACCCTAAGGATGGCCTGTTTCACTTGCATTGAGAGCTCCTTTGACCGCATGTTGTGGGTTCACAGCAACAGCTTCCAAATGTGAATGCTACACCAGGAATCAACTGCACACCTTTAACCTGCTTAATTGATGAAGAGATAACAAAGGAATAGCCCACACCAGTCAATGAAACAGCTTTTGAGTCAATTGTCCAATTACTTTTGGTCCCTTGCCAAAGGGGGCCTTTGGCAAGGGACTTTTGGTCCCTTGCCAAAGGGGGGGCTACATAATAAAGAACTGTAATTGCTAAACCCTTCCTCCAATTTGGATGTGAATACCCTCAAATTAATGCTGAGAGACTTCACTTTAAGCCCATATATTTTTTAACTGTAACTTGAATATATTTTGGGTAACAGCCATAATTACAAAACTTGTCTACCTCTCCAATTACCAAACAGTTTTTGTGAACATGCACAGACATAATGTGGCTTGACCAGGTTGTTTTTCACAAACTGAAAAAAAAAACTTTTAAAACAACTAGAAATAAAAATGAATTTAAAAAAACACCAAATTATAACAACCCTGCTCTTATTGCAATGTCATCTCTCAGTCCAGAGGAATCGTCAGTCAATGAATCAATTCCATTGACTGTTTCTAGATTGTGGACGAAGTCCCCGATGCTTCAGGTCCCTTTAGCTCATTCTCCAGCGTCCAGGCCATCGTTGTCACAGGGTACATTGACACCCCTAAGTCCTCCAGCGGGATCGTCAGCTACTCCACAGATCTCTACTACCACTTCTCCTGCCGTTACCCATTGGAGTACCTCCTCAACAACACAAAGATTGTAGCGTGAGTCTCTGTTCTGAAATGTAACTCATTTAACACCAGGGGGAATGTCTGGTTAGGTAAGTGTAAGGAGGCAGGATGTTTCAAGGGACAGTGGCTGTATAACTTTGTGTACATATCCCACAAAGAGACTGTCGAAGCGGTGAACCCCTCCTGTAGAAATCACCTAGGTCACATTCTACTGTCCTAGAACTGCCCCGTAATGCCGTCTTTCAACCTTAGGTCATCTGTGTCGGTGGCTACCAGCGACAATAACGGCACGTTCATCAACACCTTGACCATGAGTATTTATAATGTGAGTGCGGACTTACATTCCCCGACGTGTTCTCAAAGAATAGATGAATGACCTGGCCCAGGTGGGAAGTAGAACATCACTTACATAGACCAGACCTACCCGGAGAATGATTCAACATATGCTTTATAATATCAAAATGTAACATAACGTTTTTGTTTTTTTTAATTTGTAATCCTGTTTCACTATTAATGCCCTGATTGGGCCATTTAACGACATTATAAAAATAATCACTATTTTTATGATTATTAACTATGATATACAGAATATATGTGATGTAGGTCCTTCCTTATTCCTCTTTTTGTACACTGGTGTGATTTGGACTACACCTTTCCAAGGATTCGGACTACGCCTTTCCGCTGGTAGTTCCGCCCACAGGCCTCGCACTGCGCTCCAAGGTCTACGTAGAGGTCAAGTCCACCAACCTCACCGGGAAGTGAGTTGACCAACGTCTTGTTATCCTTGGGGTCAAATGTCAGTGTCTTATGTATCTTCCGCCTTATTATGAGTGCCACACCCTTCTTCTAACACACTGAATGTCTTCTTCCTCCTGCTAGTTTTAATGTGTTGCTTGACCACTGCTTTGCGACGCCAACTGTGTACAACCAATTGAACACTGAGGAGCTCGACTTCTTTGCAGGGTATGATGAAAGCTATCCTCTCGCCTCTGTCAAATTACAATAAATTACCGTTGAATGTTCTGGTTATAATAAGCACTATTTAATATTATTGCTGTCGTGAGTACAGTTTATATGGTTGCGATAAGCAGAGTTTAATGTTATGTGTCACATGTGCAACAAAAACTGTGTGCGCCAAAAAACCAAACATGTTGCTATTAACCTTCAACATAGATGTGTTGTAGATGCACACACATCCGTCACAATGAACGGGATTTCCAAGAATTCCCGATTCTCCTTTGAGGCATTCCGTTTCGTGATCCACAAAAACATGGACAAGTCCACAATCTACCTGCACTGCATCGTCCGGCTGTGCGAGCCCAGCAAGTGCCAGGAGATTATTGCTGTGAGTGGACAAAATGTGCAATCTAAAAATAAAAAAGGTTCCTCGAGGATCCTTTCGGGGGAATAAAACTGTGGGTGGGAACTCTCTATGTTCTTAAAGGACTGGCAACCATTATCTGAGGTAGCTGTCCTCAAAAAATATTTATGATTTCTCCCACTGTCAATTTGAAGACCCCCCTAGATGATCCTTCAGCACAAATTATCTGCTTAATGGTTTTGCTTAAAATTCTACTGTGCTCATTCTGTCTCTATGATGTACAGTTTTGCGATAGCCATACATTCAGGTCCACATTGTTCAGAGTCACTTCAATAATACAGGTGTTACGGCGTGTTTTCACCACAGGCTTGCCATAACAGAAGAAGAAAGAGATCTCCGGAGGCTTTCGCGTCAGAAGCAGGGGATTCTGCCACTGTTTCCGTGGGTCCACTCTACACCGGCAGATCAGGTGGGACTTCAAGACACATTAAAGGGACAATTCACCCAAATTGCAAAATGACATATTAGTTGCCTTCCGTGTAAGTTATCTGTGAATTGGCTATGACAGAATATGTTCTTAGTGTCACTGGCCCCCATTTCCAAATATGAACCTTTCGGCATTTGTTGTACAACTCTCGTTCATGCATTCATCATTGTCAAAAACATAAAAATATATGAATGAAACAAGTCTCTTATAGATGATTATAACATGATGTGTACCAAAATGCTAATAGCCATGACTTGAAAGGTAATTGAGCAATAACTTTTCCCTCCGTCTGTTTTGTTTCCCACAGATACAATCCCCAATGCATTGGCACTGAGTGAGTTCAAAATTAGTTCAAGTTTGATTCCAGTGCTAGTCAGTCCTTGCGTTACTGCATCTTTTACCTGTGCTAGCCAGCTGGGCTAGTACGGCTTTTCTCTGTTTTGGTACCTTAAACCCCTAACATCCACTCAGAACTAATATCTTAACTTAAAGAGGCATTTGTGGATCCTAAGCACACAAATCGATTAACACTGTGAATTGGATTCGTAACTCGGTGGATTATGTGAGATGCAAAATAATATAAAACAAACAAATGTGTGTGCTCGGATCCCATGCACGTACCTGGGTGTGCTGGAATGGACTGAATACATGAGATGGCTGCGGGTCCCTGAGGAGAGGGTTGACTACCTCTGTGTGCACAACTGGATGGCATAGAACACAGCTGGATGACATAGAACACAGCTGGATGACATAGCACGCAGCTGGATGACATAGCATACAGCTGGATGACATAGCACGCAGCTGGATGACATAGCACACAGCTGAATGACATAGCACACAATTGCATGACACAGCACTGGATAGTATGGATAGTTTGTGAGTACCGGTTGGCAAAATATGCCTGTTAAAATGCAGCTCTATTTTTCCCTGTGTTCTCCAGGCAGTGGACGGGTGCCGTCAGGAGCTGACATGGTTAAATATAAAGGGCTAATCGTATGGATCCTCTTTGTCACCGCGACCAGAACAATGCTGGTCTAGAACACTGCTGTCTAGAACACTACTGATCAAGAAATCTTCTTCACCATCAACAGGTTTTAGAGTGGAGGCAGTCTACCCCATCTAGTTTTACTGTGTAGAGGGTAGACCCCATCTAATTTTACTATGTAGAGGGTAGACCCCATCTAGTTTTACTGTGTAGAGGGTCGACCCCATTTTGTTTTACTATGTAGAGGATCGACCCCATCTAATTTTACTGTGTAGAGGGTAGACCCCATTTTGTTTTACTATGTAGAGGATCGACCCCATCTAGTTTTACTGTGTAGAGGGTAGACCCCATCTAGTTTTACTATGCAGAAGGTTTACACAATGTTTTTGACAAACACATTTCTCTGCCAATGTCCTTTCCACTTCTGAGCTGGCCAGTTTCTACAGATGTCAATATGTTTGTATTTATCTATCCACACACACATACACACATGCACAGCACCTGCGCGCTGATTGACACGCTGATTTTTCACACCCCTTTATGTTTATTGTTCTTCTTTAGACTATCATGCTTTTGTTCTGACTCATGTCTCTGTTTAACATTCTATGGACTGCCATGGTTTTGTGGAGACAATCTCCAGTTGATCATAGATAAATTTAATCAACCCCTGCTGTATATACCAAAATTACTGGTTATGAAGTAAAGCATTTAAATGCCTGAATCATATTGCACTTTTTGTACTATAACATACATTCTAGGCTGTAAGATAAGATAAGACAACATCCATACACTTGTGTTATAGTCAGTATTATGTGATGTGGGAATTAAAACATAATCAACGACATTCATCTAAGACATATACTAATTCAATTGTAATTATTATTCTGAAGCGTGGGAATTGAAACGGTAACTATGGCATCAATCTACCACACGTAACACGTGAATCGTCATCATTATTCTAGAATGACACATGGCGACTCCCTCTCAATGCCTCTGTACGGCGTTGAGAACTGAGTCTTCTGCAATGCTATAACGTCATGTGGCTACGAGTAAACATATTTTCTATATCGAACTACATTAACCATGCGGATAATTAAAGGTAAAGGTGGGAAGGAAGGCGTGATACGAAGCAGCTGGGATTACGCTGCGCTTTACAGTGAAGCAGACAATTAATTTAGACCAGCCCCCTGGGGTGATGTACATTTGACTGTTAAGATGAGATCTAAAATGTCTGGGTTTAGTAAACTCTGATTTTGTGGGAATTCTTCTCCTGCAACTCTGCACAGTAGCTTATAAAATATAAATAATAACATAATAATTAATTATATAATAATATATAATAATTTTAATACTACAATTCTTTAAAGTATTTGTAATGAAAGTACAATACAGGAAACAATTCAACTCAGGAGTCATCTAAGGAACTTCAGATGTTATCTGTTTTTTCGTAATGCCACAGGTAAAAGCATCAGTGACCAACATAACAAAGCCCACTAGTTTCAAAAAGGGAGTAATCAACTGGATCAAATACTTTTATTAGGCCACAAAGAACAAAGGATCACAACGGCATTCATCAAGAATTTACCGCAGTAACAGCACTGCGCCATGGTCTAAAACCTGACGGATAAAATACCATTCTCAGACAGAGAAGAGCATAGTAGAATGACTGTATATGAACAAGCCATAACAGAACATAAGATTTACAGTGTGTAAACTAAACACACGCATACACACTGTATGCATAGGTGACATCTACATTTACAGTGTGTAAACTAAACACACGCATACACACTGCATGCATAGGTGACATCTACATTTACAGTGTGTAAACTAAACACACGCATACACACTGCATGCATAGGTGACATCTTCAAGTCACAAGAATAAACGTTATGATGAAGCCGCAAGCTGTGATGTTTAGGTAGGCTACATTTCTTTTCTCCCTTCTTTCTTTTGTCAAGCAGACAAGGTGCATTTTGGGATTGAGATTGACTGGGTCACGGTCAGGTCACGCAGGTCAGCTGCACCCGAAGGCTTTCTTTCACCTTCCTTTCTTCCTGTCACACACTCACGAGCACATGCACACAAGCACTGTAACCTTTAACCTGTCTGTCAGTGCAGGCTCACACTTCAGAATGAGGTAGGTGGAGAGGTAGAGAAAAAGACAGTGAGAGAAAGAATGAGACATGCTTTACTTAAATTTACCATGGGACTGATTAAATTAGTAGTAGTTTTCCTCCCCTGGGAAAACCTTTGTAATGATGAAATTGTCAAATTTTACAGCATTCTGTCCCTTGGGACACCCATTTAAGAACGAAACATAAATCTCAATAAAATCTTCCCTAACCTGGCATTCATTGTGAATGTAGGCTGCAGCTGACCAACTATGAGCTAAACACTGGCTGGATTAAAGACACCACAATGTGGGGGAATTGGGGCTTGTGTGCTTTAAAAAAAAAAGGAGTCACCATTGATCTATTCCTGGGACACTGCAAACATTAGAATATTGAAATACATGGGACTTTCTGATCCCGAGTTATGGTTGTCAACTATCTGATGTATGGTCTTTCTGTACAGAACGCATTTAAAAAATGCATTTAAAATCTAACAGCAATTGAAAATATCTGGCCAGGAAATATTTGGCATTGCCTCCCTCAGCTCTTCTGGGCTGTATCCTCAGTCATAATTAGCTATCTATCCACACCCAATCTGGTGACAATCACAAATATAACAACTTTGTTACATTAATTATTTGCCTCATTTTTAATATCTGCATCGATGAAAACAGTCAGTAAGGCTTTCTGTTTAATTACACATCAGAAAAGCACACAATATTGTTTCTTTTAATAAAACTGGTCGTACTAAATCAAATGAACAACTAGTCCCTGTAAACCAATTGGCCTCCCTGATTCAAACAGCACATTTTAATTAATGATATTAACTATGCACAGTGTTTTAATGTGCAAATTCTTCAAGTATCACATGGGAAAGCAACATTGGCTACACTTACATTGTCCTCTGTGCTCCTCTGGCTGTGATTCCACACAATGTTTGATTTGTTTTAAAACGCTTTGTGTGTCTTTGTTGATACGATGCCTTTGATGGCCTCTCTCAATAGGAAGGCTATGCTCACTGCATCTGTACTGTCCAGGTTTTTTATTTCGGGTCACGGTGGTCAGGTATTCACTGTATTCTCTCTGTCTAGGTCAAGGTGTCGTAAAAGCTTTCTCTGTTTTTTTTTTTTCGGGGGGGGTGATTTATTTTAGCCCTGTATTTGTTTTTGTGTTTTGTTTGGGTCTTGCTGTGTTGCTATCCTGGGGTTCTATTGTCTCTGTTTGTGTTCTTGAAGCCCCAAGCACAGCTGGTCTCTGTCTCTCTCTCTTTCTCTTTTTGTTGCTCTCTTCCTGTCTCAGTTCAATTCCATTTAGTTAAAATGTGGCATTATTGGCATTGAGAACATTTGCTTACATTGCAAAAGCAAGTGAATTAAAAACAAAAGAATAACTAAAGCCTTTTATGTGTATTAAGCTGTAAAAAGTAGTATAGCAAATCATAGTGTTTAATTTATAACTGAGTGGTTACCTACAAGTAATTGTAATAAAATGACATAACCCATGTCAATACAATCATAATTTAGTTCCAACATTTTTTTAGGAACTAATCTTATAGAATTATTGTGACGATATTGTAATGCTATTATTTTTTATAAGAACCAAGTTACCTCATTTACACAAGCTGGGGACTCATTTGGCATCAACCAGGAAGTAATCAAATGTGGCATAAACATTTTTGACACACGTGTTTAGAGACTCTAAACACGTCTAAAAGTTTCAGTTTTTGTACATAAGGGTTCAGAAACAATATTTCGTCGACAGGCTACACATGCAGATAGATGATCCACCCAAGTACTGGTCCAGCACACAGTTTAGGTCCCCTCCAATGAGCAGATTAGTCTTGAGATATAGATTATCTGGTCTTATGGTTAAAACCTACCAGAGACATTATTCGCAGTTACTGATGCTAAGTGGATCTCTTCTGCTGTAATCAGATAGTGACTATCCTAATACTGGTTCTGTGCTGGAAAGGAATTTGCTTCCATGTCAAAATCACCTCTCACCCTGACAGAGGAAGTTCATAAATACACTCGACACCCCCGTCTACACCGAAGCCCGACGTGTGTGTCACAACTAATATCGGTTTGTTGTAGGAACACAATATGAATTCAAATGGGCTCACTAACGTTTTGGGGGTTGGGTGGTGCATCGTTGCTGTTTCATGCTACCCTGCACAGCTGTAATGAAGTGACCAGCGACTCGCATGGTCTGTGTTTCCCCAACACTCGGAGCCAACCAAAAACTCACATGACGCCACCATAGCCCGGAACGTCACTGTCTCGTTCACCTTTTTTAAGTTCATTTTGGAAAAGGATAGCGACGCCAGCTGATTAGCTGAGAGAAGACATTGTTTTTTTCGACTGAAATAAAACAACTTTGAACCACCACCCTTAAATGTACACATTTAGAATATTTAATGTATTTATTTTAATGTAGTGTGAGAACATTTTGGTGCTTTCTGATGTTATTTATAATGTCTATTTTCTGTTTATATTTTTTTAAAATATTTTGGTTGAAATTAATATCCTCTCATTGGCTCCAGTGATGATTATTGGCTTTCAATTTTGATTACCCCCCACCTCACTCTCTGGTTGTATTTTAGGCAGGTGTTGTTTTCTGTGGGTAATGTACAGTACTGTGACTATTGCTACTAGCTACATTGAGATGGAGAAAAGAATGTGTCCATCCTCTCTTTTCCTTGTTCTTCCTCCCCTCTGTCCTTCTCTAATCCTCCGTCCTATTAAACACTTTTTTAAAATGTGAGGATAATAATGTAATTACTTTAATATTCCTTTAAAATAATATTCCCTGAAATGTGTTTAAATCTATTGATACACATAAGCTGGCCTCATTTAACAAAACATGTAAATTCCCTGAATTTGTTTCTCTTTCGTTTGATGTGTTGTGTTTGAAGTTTTCTGAATCTCTTTTTCTTCCTGTCTCTGTCTCTCTCTCTCTCTCTGCTCCTAATAACAATATTTTTCCTCCCTCTCCTTCTCTCTGCTGATGACGCTGTTGATTCAGTTGTCATTGGATGCCTGTTCTTTCCCACTCACTGTCCAGAACACACAGGCACACGTTTGCACTAACAGACAATAACAAATTAGGGAGACAGAAAACAGATCAGCTCTCCCTCATCCTTCTCTGATCCTTGATACTCTCTCCCTGCCACCGGTTCTGTAGCCTTCTACTCTTCCTGTTATGTTTCTGCAGTCAATCTAAAACATTTTAGAACATCTGTGGTGTTCCAGAAAAGTCTGCATTATAAAAAAGCATGCCAGCATCCTAGAATATCTCCTTCCGTCGAGTGGCCCTCCTTCCTTCTTTACTCTGTCTGTCTGTCTGTCTAATCTATCTATCTATCTATCTATCTATCTATCTATCTATCTATCTATCTATCTATCTATGTATCTATCTATCCCTCCATTCCTCTTATGCTAATACGTACATATGCGATAGCTGGCACAACCAATGGATGTGAGCTGTATCTGTATGTGTGTGCTAGGGCTAAACTAATCCCCCCCAAAAAACTGCATAAGATATACAGTATTATCTCCTTTGCTCTGTTTTTCTCTCTCTCTCTCTTACTATTTCAAAATTGGAGATCTATGGGGCGATACGCCTGCCTTGTGTTGTGACTGACAGGTTTGACTGAGTGTGGTTCAAGGGAGTGAGGTCAGGGTCGAGGACAGCGATACCCCTGAGCACTGCAGGTGAAGCAAATCTGCTTATCAGGGCAGGGAACCACTATTGGTAATGAGAGGGGATGCGAGAGATCTGAATAGATATCAGCAATTTATCCAGGGACACGCGAGGAGAGAGATCTGGATTGGAGGGTGTGATAGAAAAAGCAGTTTAAAATAAATAAATAAATAAAAATAACTACTGAACTAAAATATACCCTTGCATGCACCACCAGTACATCAGGAAAGTGAGAGGGGGTTATATAGAGATGGAGAGAAAGAGAGAGAGGCAAGGGTGGAGGGGACAGAGAGAAAGGGGTAGAGGGGAGAAAAAATTAGAGAAAGGGGTATGGGGTGGAGAAAAGAGTAGAAAGGGGAGCAGGAAGAGAAAGATAAGGGGGAGGGGTGAGAGAAAATGGGGTTAAGGAGAGAGAAAGAAAGAGAGGGGAGAGGGAAGAGAGAGAAAAGCGGGAAACAGAGAAGGTGGAGGAGTGGATAGAGAGGTTGGAAGAGGGGAGAGGGAGACGGGAGAGAAGAGAGGGGAGAGAGGGAGGAGCAGACAGCGTGAGAAAGAGGGAGACTGCAGTGAATGGACAGGTGGTTTCTGCGCTGTTGGAAAACAGAGCTGGTGGCAGGCAGCTCGAGATCGACACAGATAGAGAGCCTCTGCGCGCATCTAATCTCATCTCTCCACGGCAACCAAGTAACCACACTCCAACCGGCACCATGACAACCGCAGGCAGAACACACGTTACACACACACACTGCCACGGGAACCGGAGCCCACGGAGCTGGCTCTGATCCAAGCCGCGGAGACCGCACTGCCTACCGGCCACGCACAGCTCTCCTCCTACTCTTTCCAGCCCCTGAAACGAGGATGAATATTACCTGCTCTGTTTTTCTTCTTATTCAACCATCAACAAATGGAGGACATTCACCTGTAGCGGTGGATAAACATTTTTAGAATTTTTTTAAGGAATGGACAGATTTTTTTTGGCAAGCTTTTCCAGCTGTTACCAATGTGTTGTTGACGTACTGCTTAAGGAAGAGTAATAATAAGAAAAGAAAAACATTCGAAGGACGGTGGTTTGATATTTCTCACGGAAGAGAGGGATAGGAAGGGTTTTGAGCGCGGGATAGAAGCCAGATGCGTTGCGCTGGGCTGCTGCTGAGGGATGCTCCTCGTGTCGCGGCTCTGCGCTAGGAGTTCCCCGCGTGTGTGCCCCTGTGCATGCGCTAAGCTTTGCGAGTCGACTGAGTGTGTGTGTGTGTGTGAGAGAGGCAAGGCCAGAAAAGGCAACATAGAGAGCACACCAGCTCACCACTCGACGCAGCTGGAAAATATGCTGAAGTGGAGTTTTGCGGACCCCCGTCGCGAGGTCCTCAGATTGCTGCTCGGACCATTTGGCGCGAGAATGACCTGAAGAGGAACCCCGCGAAAACATCAACCGTTTTCGCCCGAGGGTTTGAGGCGCTGTTAAAGGTGTCTTCGGAAAAGACAGTTAGAAAACAAGGGAAGGAACCCAAATCAGGTAATGCCACCTTTTATTTTATATTTAATTTAGAAGATTAGCCTAATAATTCACGAACGGTTAAGTGATGCATTATCACGAGGAGAGAAATGGGGACGAGAGGAAAGGAGATAAGAGGGAGGAGGAGAGGAAAGGAGAGGATGAAATGAAAACAAGGATTAGAGATGGTGAAAAAGACAAGGAGCAGGAGAGACCCCTTAACCTCATAATCTCTCTGTCAAATATTTCTTGGCAAACTTTCAAACACTTCCTGTTCACTAACAGCTAATATCAAACATAGAACTATACTTAATCCCTCACACTCAATAAAGAGCTAGTCACAACGTTTCAAGTTCTACAAACGGATTTGCTCTGAAGCAATGACATCATTCAGAGTTGAAAGACTTTGGTGAGGTGTCAAAGAGTTCCATCTGCATGTGTGTGGGTATGTTTGTGTTCACGTGCATGTGCCTGACTGCAATTGTGTAGGATCCTGGTTTAACTGGAATACATGTGAGAACGAGAATTCCCAAGAAATACAGAAAAAAAAAATCTTTTTTGCCAGTGCCCACAAGGAAAAATGCAATTTCCAATTTAGGGGTTAGGTTTAGGGTAAAACTTACAATAGTGCAGTGTTAGAATTTGGCAGTTATTATGTTCAGGCGTTAGAGGTTAGGGTTAGGCGTTAGGGTTATGTTCTGGCATAAAAGTTAGGTTATTAATGTTATGGTGTGTGAACATTTAGGTGGCCAAGTTCATTTCTGGCCAGTAATAACAATTGTATAGTTTGGGTGCAAGATTTAGTGACTATTCATGTGCGATTCTTTCTTATTTTCTTTCTCATTTAAAATTCAGAATGTAATAAGGAGATCTGCTGGCAGGGGATTTTTTTATTTACAAAGCTGAAGCAAGTGGCACATTAAAAACAACAAGTACACATTTAAGGCAAACATGTTTGTGTAAAGTCATTAAAATGTTATTAGTTATTTAGTGTTTTAACGATGAACAATACTGATGGAAATGTAAAAGAAATGAACAGCTTATTACGCTTATTATGTGTTTCTGTGGGAAATATGTGTCTCTAATGTGGTCAGTCTTTAGGAAGTGCAGCTCAGTTTCCACCCCATTTTGTGGGCAGTGTGTCTCTCTTTCTCTCTTCATCTTTATCTCTCTTTCTCTGTCTCTCTCTTCATCTCCCTTCCTGTACGTCTCTCTCTGTCTGTTTGTCTCTCTCTTTGTCTGTCTCTCTGTCAGTCTGTCTGTCTCACTTTCCATCTGTACCTGTGAACTGACTGTACAAAACCTTCTTTTATTCTCATTTTTTCCCCACGCTCAATCCATCTTCGTCCATCTCTCTCTCCATATCTTGTGCCCCTCTTCTGTTGCCCTCTTCTCATCTCCATCACCCTTCCTATTCTCCCTGTTTCACAATAGCATAGTAATAGTAATGTAATGGGTTTTCAGAATAAGGTCATTGAGAGGAGAAACACACTTGCGCTCATGCACATGCTCACATGCACACGCTCACAAACACGCATCGAAACAAGGAGAAACACACACGCGCTCATGAACACACACGCGTAAACTGGGGGTCGTTTGTTTATAACACAGCGCAGCATCCATCAGGGTAAATGACGTGATTGGTTCATCTCAGGTTGTGTCCTGAACGACACCCTCCCTAGTGCACTGCTTTAGACCAGGAAGCAGATGGGGGAGCTGGGAAGTATGCAGAGAATAGGCTTCCACTTGGAACTAAGTCATTGATTACTCTGTCTTAAAAGCTCCCAGTAATGAGATGTCTTCTAGTGGGGTGCCTCGATGGACCTAAAACACACACACACCCGATCACTCACTTACATGCACACAGCACTGTGCCTGTGTGTGTGTGTGTGTGTGTGTGTATGTGTGTGTGC
>JACXGI010004407.1:20759-54117 GCA_016801175.1 Esox masquinongy | reverse complement strand
AACCAGATTAACATGGAAAAAGAATGAAGTCTCTAACTTCTACAGTTCTAGAGAAATAAATAAAAATGTGTGACTTGGACGCCTCAAATAGAAATTTTCTGATTGCGATTGTGGGGCTTCTGGTTGACGAAAGTACACAAATGAGACGTTGTTATTTGCAGAAAAATAACCCTATTAATGTGGAAGAAGAATGAAGCATATAACTTCTACGGTTACGGAGCAGTGAGCAAAAATATTTTCAATTGACGCGCCCGCGCGTCAGTCGCGACTTTTTGCTAAGTCGTTCAAACGAGATACTTAGTCGTTCAAATGAGATACTAAGTCGTTCAAACGACTTAGTCGTTCAAGCAAAAAAACAATTAGTAGTAAAAAAAAAACTTACATTTTTTTTTCAAAATTAACGTTTTTTTTTTTTTACTACTTAATTTTTTTTTACTAAGTCATTCAAACGAGATACTAAGTCGTTCAAACGAGATAAACTTAGTCTCTGGGCCCACATTTTTTTTTACTACTTGGGCTTCAGGGCTTCCATAAAGTATTATAATTTTTATAAACAGCAGTTTTTCTTCTTGTTAATCCGAAACTGTCTGCCTGCAAGACGTCAAGTTCACCAACCCCAACCGTCCATTTGTAGAGCCAGTTGGTCTGCCCTGTGCTTTGTTCACGTATGCTCTTTGCCTTGTTTCAGAGTGGAAATACGGATATCTCAGGGGCTAAATTCCCATTTCATCTTAATGACACTTGTAAATATGAGGAAATTGCTAAAGTAGAGAAATATTTAACAGAAAATGTTGGTATTATCATCAAAATAATTTCATCAAAACATATTTTAGACATATGGCAATGTTGTCTTTACCCATGCAAACATTACTGTAGCTACAGTAGCTCAAATTCAATGGACTCCCTTCAACCAGAGCTAGGCAGTTAATGTTATTTTCATTTGTTTCAGGAATCTATGTCATACTGCATCTAAAATCTGCTAATATGAAAATTAGAGAAAGGGTTTAGCTTCTAAGTATTTGCTGGTTTAGAGAAAATGTATTGTTTTCAACCCTGAGTACTGCACTTTAGTAATGCACTTTAGTAATGTGTTTTAGACAGCCCTCAAACAAACCTTCAACACAATATTGTGACAAAATGTGCAACCCATTAATATTGAGATCTTAGTTTGTTCCCAGTATGCCCCAAATAGATTTCATGCACCCCGTATCCAAAAGTGCATAGCTTCAGAGATGTGGTTACTATTTTAGTGTTACTACTATTAAGGATTGTGTTTGTTCCACCGATCTTAAAATGTATGTAATTCGCTCTGCATAAGAGTGTCTCAAAGATGGAGTCTGGGACTGTGGTGTAATGTTATTTATATGTGCATGATCTACAAGCACAATCACTATCATACCTCAGATAGCCATGACATCTTAAAGCAACTTCTTTTTAAGACATGGAGCACATAACAGTACACCATTTTCAGAGGATCCATTTTGCCTCAAAAGCATCGATTTTACAACCAATGGGACAAAATCCCTGAATTCATGTAATGACTAAAATGTAAACATAAATGGCCAGTTTTGTGTTGCACATTTTGTCACTACTGTTTTAAACTTCACATTTAAGCTATAAAAGGGTGACATTTCTCACAGACTTCTGAAAGTGACCTTTAAACAATGTTTATTTGTTATTTGTGCCAGGTGTACAAATATATATTTTGTTATATATTTCAAATGAGGTTAGTTAAAAGGCTGCACCTGGAGTAGGCTGTGCTTTTATTTGACTGCTGCGAAGGTGATGAGCACATATTGCCTGCAAACTGCAGCACCACCACAAATGATTCATTATTAAGTTTGAGCAGAGGCTATGTGTATGTGTTGGTTCTATAACGCTGTGTCTACCATAACATTCAAGTATCGATTCATTTCATTCTTGCATCCATTCATCAGTCCAGTTATCATGTCTTTTTGTTCTGCAATACTGCCAGCAGCTTCTTCTCTGCACATGTGAAACAAACTGCCTTGAAAACCAACAGCAGTTGGTTGGAATACTGAACCATGCCAAGAATCCATCTGTAGGGCCATTTAAACAATTCAGTTGATCGAGCCATCAAACAAAATTTGATCACTATCAAGTGAATTTAAAGGAAAATAGCTGAAAAATAACAAATATTTTATTAACTGCACATCATTAGATGCTACTCTGCCACTTATTCAATCTTCAGTTGGGAGTTACACATGCAGCAGGGCAGCAGCCAGGCTTGGAATTTCATCATTTTAGGGGCAAGGCCATTTGGCCTTCAGTGTCACAAAAAGGTTAAGGGCACAAAGGCCACATGCCAAGGCACAAAGGCCATTGAGTGAAATAAGAGGATTAGGAGCTTACAAATAAACAACTTGAATTGTTGATAAGAAAAAAACATGAATGACATAAAAACATACATTATTCACTTTTTAATATCATATTTTGAATAATAACTTATTATTACTGATATGTTTTTTCCACATAAAAAGTTTAACTATCCTTCACAGGCTACGGTATTGACTGTTAAGTAACGTTAAGGCTAGCTAGCCAGAAGGATAACATTACCTCAGTTACCCAAAAGTAAACCACTAAGTATCCTTTAACATCACAATCACCTGCGCTTCTGAGTACGACCTAAATAAACAAATACAGTGACTTATTTGTGCGTGGAACAAGTCATTTTTGTTTCTTAATCTTTCACCACAAACGCTGCCATGTCGAGTGACGTCAAACCTATCGTTACTTCTCCGAGCAAGCGTTAAGATGTATTCTCCCACTCGGAGGTCAGAACTTTCCCATCTCCCAGTTGCTCATGAACGCACCTTCCAAAACGAGAGGTTTGATTCAGGTAAGCACTAAATAAGTCAGGTATCTTTCGATAACTTACTAGCTTGCTTACGTGATTGTAGTCCGTTCTTGTGGTTGTTCTCAGCTGCGAACTACGAACAAACTTACGAACAAACTTCTGACCGTGAGATTTTGACAGTAGCAGAGGCACAAAAGCCATGGTGGCCGTAGGGCATACAATGATTTTCGGGGCATCACGGCCAGAGCGAAGGGCAATGACGGACATGGCCGTCGTGAAATTCCTACGCTGGCAGCAGCCACAAAAATAGTGTAACCAGCATAAAATATCCACACAAGCCACTAACCAGCCAACTACACTGCACATCATGAGTTAAAAGATTAAATAAATATATTTGAATATAAAACTATACACTTAAGTGAAAATGAAAAAATATAAATCACAATCATTAAAAATAATTTAAAAAAACAGCTAACTAGCAGCAATGATCAATCTCAGTGATCAGCTGATAGCACACCATTGACATTTTCCCAATATCAATCACGTAGCTTGCTTAACCCAATTTTGATGATGGCCAACTGTTGTTGTTGCAGTAATGAATAGGACTGTTTAAAAATATGTACCTGTATTTACATTACCTAATAATATTTAAACAGATGTATTAAGGACACTTAAGGGAGTATTACAAATTATAATAGAAAGTTCAGGAAAATATCAGGGATGATAAAGAAAGCATATATATATTTTTTTTAGGGAAAATCAATTAATTTCCCCTCTGTTACTATGTGGAGGTTCATAGGTCTCTGTTAATTAATCATGCACAGCTTGTGTCATAGGCGGAAACAGAGGACCCTTAAATGTTGCGAATTTGGCTCCTGACCCGTAAATCACATTGGGGTCATTGTTGGTAATAGCTTTAGCCATTCAAAGACAGGAGCCAAATCCGAAGGATATAAAATGATTGTAAATAAACAAAACAAGACAGAAGTGATTATTCCTGTTACTGTTAAGAATACTGATGAAAGCATGTTTCTTTGAAAACCAGGTTTGCTATGCATTAAGCTCACGTGAACCGCAATGACTATGCCTGCACTACAGATTGCCGCTAGTTGCTGGGTGGCTGGTAAGCCTTGTTTGACGATGCATATTGTTTAAGAGGGTGGAGGCATTGTCGGCAGGGATCTCCTGACCTCATCGCACTGTAGTAACTGCTTATGGAGGTTTGGGCGCCTGCAGAGTTAACTGAGGTCGTCAGACGCGTGAGCGCGCCCTCATACCCGTTGACCCACGTGCCTTCCTGGTTGGAAAAGCGAAGTCCATGCGATTCCATGGGGAATTGTTTGGATAAAACAGGGCTTTAGATTAAACAATTGGATATGAAGATGTTGCGGATGAGAGAAAAAAAGGATGAAATGAACAAAGTAAGAAAATTCTACAGATAACACGCTCAGGTCAATATTTTCACAGGAGCCTCTTTGACTTGAAGTGTGTTGAGTTCAGTGTGCATGATTTAAACCTCTTGTTGATGAAGTCACTGCAGATAAGCCCTACTGCTTACCTTTTTGCTGCCGTCGGCTGATTTGTATGTGAGCATATAGTTGTCAATGTCTGCAATGGGTGGTTGCCATGAGATGAGGGCACTGCGATGGTTCACCTCACTGGCCGTCAGGTTCAAAGGAGCGTCCATGGCTACAAGGGACCAATCAGGAGGAAGAATACAACGTGACTGTTCCATTTAGATACCCGTTTAGATATAGATTTTATGTCAGTTTATTAAAATTAGAGAACAATGCCCAATAATGGTCTACCCCCACCCCCAAATAGGGAGTCAGTCTTTTGTGCATGCAGTACAAATGTCCTTTAAAGAACATTCTTGAATACATAGATTTTTTATCTGCTGAAGATTCATGCTTAAAAAGAATCAACCCTTCCAACCAACCAAGCCTACTCAGAAAATATTTTTTTTTTCTATCTTTTCCCCCAAATCCCTATCCTCTTCTCGCACATGCACTTCTATTTCTGTTTCTGTCGTGTTCCGTTCTCACTCCTCCTGTTGTCCTGGGGTGTTTTTGGGGGAGATCTATGACAGTTCAGTAATTAACAGAGTGTTTCACCACCGATGGCCTTAGGCCTTAGTACTGAAGGATTTTCAACATGAGAGGCAATGACATCTTCACAGTGCGGTTATGGCGACAAGAGAAAATTACAATGTTGGTGACCTGTCTGCCTTTTCCAGGTTTTATCTGACAGACTGCCGTTCTCATCCTCTCACCTCAAAATGACTGAAATGCCTGATAGGACGTTTCTCTTTTCTGTTTCCTCTCTGAATCTCTCTCTGGCTACTCTACTTATAGACACTTATTGTCACTAATGTAGTGAAAGTGTCTCAGTAGGTAAACAGATGGAAAGTGCAGTAAAACGTTATTACTTTGATTGTGAGAAGATAAATATAAGTAAATATCTGTAAATATCAGTATATATAGAGGTAAAACAAATTTCTTCAGCACATAACAACCAGCACAAACAAAGCAGTTCATTAAAAAATGAAAAATAAAACATTGACGCAAATTAAGAAAAGAAAAGCCCTCTGAAGTATGCTGAACTGGGCAAGCCTGTCCCGTCATTGTATTAACATCACACAAGAAGACTGGCACCGAAACAGCAAAGCCAATGGCCTGTGACACCTTCACAGATTAATTTGGCTTTAAATTATGTTTTCGCAAAGTGCAGTGGTTATAGAAATAAACATTGGGGAATTGCCCCTCCCACTGGGAGACTTTTTAAGCTACTGCAAGATAAAAAGCAAGCAACAAAATAGGCTGGTTGTTCTCTTTTCTGGACTTCACTTTGTATCATCTAAAGAGGTGGAGCAGCAGCCAACTTGTTCAGAAAATGTTCATGTGGCTCTGTTGCAGTGCAGCCCAGGTAGAAGTCTGCTGCTCTGTTCCCTTGGGAACATTAAAACCATGCTGCTGACAGGTACTTTCTGTTCCCGAAACACACACAAAAAAAAAATCTTCAGAACCAAACTCTGCTAAACTAGAACACCCCCCTCCTCATCTTCTTCTCCGTCTTCTGTCAAAGAGTAGCTGAGCTTGAAAAAATATTGCTGAGACTGAGGTTATCTTAAAATGGACACCGTAAAGCAGCATTACACCTCGATCACACCTGAAGCGGCATTCAAAAAAACTGTATGCTGGCATCATCTAGGAATGTGTGCAAAAGTTCAAAATTCACCCGTTGCTACCCTTTCCGCCAAGCCGTTTCCATTTACATTTCGATGCATACGTCTGAGAGAAAAGCAAAAACAGCAACTTCGAGTGGTCCCATCGTCAGGTTTTATTATATATGTTTCATAAATGTTTTTTGTGTCTAAAAACAGAATTGAATCTCCTCCACTTTTGGCTACATGTTGACAAAAAAACGTTCAATCACTAGAGGGAAATATTGACCCAATGAGGAATTCTGAATATTCACCACATTGTTCAGAAAAAAAACACTGTTATTTAGCCCACTGCAGTAACAGGTTAAGAAACATAGCCTTTAAGTGATAACACTGAAAGAGTCCCACTGCAATGGGCAGTTATTTCTGTTAATTAAACACATTAAACAAACTTTGAGGTGTGTGAAAGCAGCCGTTAATTGAATACTGTCAAGTAATTTGCCTTCCTGATGAGCAGTCTTTGTCTACTGCTTCTTGAACTGGTAAATGTTGCTTGCTTGCACTTAATGGTTTGTGCGGGCTCCTTCTGAACAGGCGTGTGGTAGCTAAGAAGGTTAAAAAAATACATAAAACATACGTGTAGCAAAGTTTGCGATGACGGTTCCGCTGGTCAGAGGTCCCTTGGTGGCATATAGCGCTACAGAATAGGTGGTGCTTGGCAACAGCTTCACCAGCTGGTGCTCCCGTTCCATGCCGTCCACCAGGAAAGTATTGGCCGTCACTACAGCAAAAGATTGAATGTAAAGAGTATTTGAGAATACATGAGGAATGCAGACCTGGCTTCCCTGACCACATGAAACCCTTGATTCCGAAGGGTGTCACGTGGTTCCGGTTTAATTACATGTTGCATGAATCCAGTTAGCCCAAATTCATGATACGTAGGACATTTGCACGACTAATTTAGATAATCTCGATTTGTTCTCCGGTTAAATTGCCTGTTTAATGAATAGCTTACTATGTAACTTCTTGCCAATAACAGGCTGTGTGTTGTTGTTGAAAACTAATAGGTTAACATAATGTTCAGCCATGATTTCATTGCCTGGCTGAGTAAATTAGAAAAGACACTTAATGAACACACCAGTCAATAGAGCACATTGGCAAGAGCTTGCTGAAGAACCATAATTTGTGGCCATATTGATGAAAGCTGCATCGACAAGCAGGCCGAAGTCTGAGCTGATTTTCAAGTAGCTGCCCTAATCCGAGTTCTAAAGTGGCACCCTTTTCCCTATGTAGGACACGACTTTTGACCAGATCCCTGTGGGGAACCGGGTGCCATTTGGAAAAAGGAACTAGACTTTCTCTCTGAGTGGATTTGGCAGGATTCCAGTGCAGCTTGTCTCTTTAGGGTCAAGGAGATTCAGCAGCTGCGGGAAGACAATAGTTCTACCAACTCTGGTTGCAGGTGAGGGTCAGCACATAGTTGTCAACGTTGGACAGAGGAGGTATCCACCGCAGCAGAGCTTCTTGTGGGGTAATGTTGAGGGCTGTCAGCTCCATTGGCATGTCCATTGCTGTATCAAGCAGAGGGGGAGGAAGAATGAGAGGGATTAATACAATATAGTGCCCAGAGTGGTGCACACAACTTTGCCCATTATTTTCCTTCTACTGTCAGTTCTCATTACAGACCACCATGGGGCTGTACACTTTCCAGAGATTGAGGCTAATTTTTAACAACTAATTTCTTCAGTGAGATCACAATATCTGCTAGTTAACGTACATCAAAGGGATATTATACAGTTAAAGCATCTGTACTGTACACAGAAGAATCGTTTTTTAAAAGCTTTTATTTCAGGCTCTGTGTACCGCAAAAAAAACACAAAAAAACAAGGGAGAGGGTATGAATGTAATTGTATCTTAACTCAATATGTCTCCATTTCTTTCAGATGGGTTTTGGCTCTAAAGAAAATCTCTTGAGAATACAGAAGAAAACAGCTTGCATCCAAAGAATTGAAATAAACCAACCGTTAACACACCTTACCCTCATGGCTGGAAAATAACTAAGATTATATCTAGGAATTACAATCACTCCGGCTCACTTCTCAAATCATGAATAGAGGGGGCTTGATTACAGTCATTACTTTAATTACAAACATATTAAATCCAATCCAATTAAATCTGCCAATTTGAAATGAAATAAAATGTAATTAGATTATACTGAATAAGCCGGAACTTCTTCATCACTGTGAATGTGTAATGATGTAATCATTAATCTCTATCTAGTTATGATATGGATAACTACATGCCCCAATTATACCACAGCACTTTGACCTGTACTTTAGTTGAAGGGTAACTTAGGCACTTTTTTCTCTACCCTTTATATCACACAAATAAGCAGTACATTAAATAAATAGCATGCTTGGTGTCCTACTTATACCTGTGGTATACACGGGTTATGAAGCATAATGAAGTCCTCGCGTAGGTTCATTACAGACTGAAGTGTTACCCACTTGTTAGCGACTGGAGACAATATGCTGATCAGCTATCAAGGCAATGGAGGAAAAACACCCAAGAATCTGCAGAGACACAGCCTGTCTCTGCCCCAGACATCCGTTAGCTGGACAGTTGACTGGGGTCCAGTGAATCCTGGGCACTCATCCTGTTGGAATTGCCACGATCGCCTTTGTGCCTGACAACAGTAATGGCCCAGCCTGCTGGTCTCACCGGCAAACGCATGCAAACTCTCCCTGAGTGCCAAGGATCTTAACAAGCTGCCTGTGTTTGTGGTTCTGGCCGGCTCGTAGAGCACCAGCTCAACTCCATTCAGGGTGGAGCTTGTCATCTGACATTCTCGGCTTTTAAGCCAATTTGATCTGAGTCTCTCATATGAACTGTGAGAATCCTCCGCACTCCATTAGGCAGAGCGAGCTCCTCTCTCCATAACGCGCTTTATCTACCGCTTGATAACCACACCGTAGTGGAATGATATTCTTCGGTCTATGACCCTGTTTTAATGAGCACTGCCATTTGTCCTACAGGGCTCTGTTACAGAGCTAGGTGAAAGATAGCCTGAGATTTATCATAGCTACTGCACGAGCAGAATGGTTGATATCAATTGCCAATAAATTGTCAAGTAAAATCTCTAACTAGTGGTGTTTTTGTAAAATGACACTTTAATCCTGGATAAAAAAGGAAGGTTGTTATCTCTTTGATTGAGGCTTTATGTAGATGTGTGTGCTGTAAAATGGCATTTGCATTCAATTCCAGCGGAAGCAAATAAAAATACTTTATAATTAAATGCAACAATTTCAAATTATGTCCTGCCACTCCGGCATTTTATGTTTCCAGGCGATCCTTTGGAGCTATCACAATGTTCTCCCCTTAGCTGTGCTTCATTATGATAAGACAGGGCATGTCAAAATGCAGAAAGCACTGCTTTGAAGGGGGGAGAGAAGCACATGCGGAGAAGTCCAACACTCAAATTGCACTCTTTCTGTCTCGCTCTCCATCCATCTCCCTCTCTGTCTCATTTCCCTATCTTTCTCTGACTGTTTCTCTCTTCTCTTCCTTGTCTCTTTGCAGTCATGAACATGCTGGTTTTGGAGAAAATGTCTGACTGGCTCATCAGTATGCAATGGTGCAATCCCTGTGCTAGGCCGGAGGAATATGCATGCAGCGTTGAGCTGGTTAAGCCCAGGTTAGTGGAGTTCACTACACTGCCACAACCCACACAGATCTCTCTGGGGTTTCACCAACAGTCAAGATTTACTGATATCTCACACAGCTCAATGCTGCGGTGCTGGAGAGGATGGTTTGACTGACTGACTGACTGACCGACTGACCGACAGGCAGAATGGCTCGCTGGCTAGCTGACAGAGGAGAAGTTGAGACCCATAGGGACAAAGGAAGCTACCAGTTATAAGATACTCCACAGCAGCCTACCAGGTAGCCAGTCCTATTTGACTGTCTCTATGTCTTTTGTCGTGTGCAGCTGGCAATAAGAGATCCATAAAACTGGTAGTACAGTAGGAATAAAATGTACTGAAAAGAAAGAATGCTCCATTTCTCTCTGAAATAGAAAAACCCTGACACCACCTCAGACGTTATGAAAAGCAAACAAATAATAAGAACTCTAGCTATTGTTTTGTGAACTATCTGCATTGGAAGAGCACCTTCCAGTCAAGGGAAAAATGACTAGCTTGGAAAAGATAGGAGAACAGTATTGCATTGTTTGTAGTTTGAATGTTTTGCGAGAGGTTAAGACACATAGGATATTTTCACATAAGATTAGCAGTATTTTCCTGAAAAATAATTGGGCAATGTTTATATATTCCACTTTCATACAGACTAATGTTAATCCCATTCTTGTCAGCATTCACATTTTATAGCCATTGCTGTAGATAGGAATGAGGCAGCAGGTAGCCTCGCTAGATTAAGCCTCCAAACCGGCAAGTTGAAAAATCTGTCATTATTTCCCTGAGCAAAGCCGTTAACTCTAATTGCTGCCGGGTTGTTGGTGTAAATATGAAGGTTTTGTCAGTCAACTAACCTGGTAAAGAAGGGTAAAAAAAAGAAAAAGGTCTGTAATGGTTTACCACAGTCTATAAGTTAACGCAACAAGCCGGCTTGTCTGCAAAACCCATTCATGCATGTACTTTAAATGAGCAGTGTGTCAGTTTCTGGTTTGGTGTTGACTATTAGCTTTATACCTTGCTAGCTAATTTTTTTTGGAAGACAGCCTGAAACAAATAACACTATCCTCATTTACAATTAGCTCATAGTGGCAACCTTGTTGCATTAAATGGGCTTAAATTAAACATGTATTATTTTTACTGAAGTTACACACCTTCCCAGGTATGCTTTCACTTTTCAGAAAGGTGTTTATGCATGGGATGTATATTTAAAATGAGGACACTGCAATAACATTGCAATGGCTGATGTATAATAATCTCAGACTTATGTTTAAACCAATCAAAGCAATTTTGTAGTCCCTCTCTATCGTGGCCAGACCTGGACTCAGTGAATTTGTATCGGTATATGAAAATTGTTTTTGCAATGTATTTGACTGTATCTGGAAGTATTAAGAGAATTTCCAGATGCACAGCCAAAAATAATTACTCACTGTTAATTTGGTTTCTGAGTGATTATTTGTAACATAACATTGTAAATTGTTCAATATACCCTCAAATACCCCACATGCTTAAAAGTGAAGTACAAACAATTCAATACAATTCTATAAATATATATTATTGTAAACAAATGTTCAATCAATGAATCAAGTAACTACAAAGAGGCAACCACGCACCATGGTGTTGGTAAACACTTCAGGACGGGGCTGTTGAAATGTTACCACTCAAATGTATAGACACAGCTGTGTATCTAATGGCAGTAAAGAGACCAGGAGAGGAAGCCAACTCTGACTACTGAGACGCACCCTAAGAATACCCAGTCAGGAAGCTTGTTACTCTCTCAGCCAGGTTTCACAGCCAGCTACATAATTTCATGCATCAGAAGATTGACTGAACGTCTCGTCATTTTCTCTACCGGGTACAATGGAAACCTTATCAAAAACCTGAAAGAAGCAGTTGACAAGTGCCTGACTGTTTACGAGCAGAAGAAGCCGTACCCGAATGTCTCAGTCTTGTATCCACTCTAGAAACTGGCACGATGTGATGCCACCTAAAAGGATATCCTTACTGCAGAGATCAATGACACTGCCACAGAGACACCCAGCACAGCATGAGATTTCCCACACAGTGACACCCCCCCCCCAAGGAAAGTGGATTGGACACACTTTTTGGTTTTATGGAACAACATTCACGGTTGCATGTACCAAACAAAGAATATTGAGAATTACTTCATCATCCATTTTTTCCCCAACATATAAATTCAGGAATGCACACAGTCACACAGACCCAACAGTGAGCAGAGTTGCTGCACAGTAACGGAACTACAAGTCCTACCATCCTCCACAGCTATAGAGCAACATTTCACCATTGGAGACCTTACGGTTTCTTCAGACTAGATCAGGGCTTTTTTAAAACTGAAGTTTATTTAAATGTAACAAGGCACCTTGTCCTCTTAATGAGAAACTAATGTAAACGGTGGGCTGCATATTAAGCCTGGTATCAGCAGAAAAACATCAACTGGTATGTGGTACAAATTTGTCGTGAAGATGACAGCTAAATAAATACATTGCCTTCAAAGAAGGGAGATTAGCATCACCTAGTATATCCTTCCCATTACTTGCAGTATTTTTCTCACTGCCCCATTTAATTGCTCTCTCCTTCCTCTCTCCAACCTCCACAGATAGGATATTGATGCTAGATATGCGTCTAGGGTATCAATGCATAAGTCAGTGCAATAAATTCAAAGCAAGAAAGTGATTAAGCAGTAGTAGGACAATTGGTGAGCCTGGCAGACAGTCTGCATCTACTGAGAGAGAAATATCCACTGACAGGCTAAAAGACAGACCTATCCACTAACAGAGAGACAGGCAGACAGACGGACTTCTTCCCAGACACTTTCATTGGCAGGCAGAGAGACAGACACAGATAATTGTAAGCCAAAATGTTGACTGATATACTCATCTTAATTAATTCTAAGCTGCTAGTTTCCTTAGCTGCCAAAACCATTCTGTGCAATGGAGGACAAAAATAGTTTTAGGTCAATGTAATTTATATGGATTATGCTGGGTCATGACAATCCCCCATTCAGGTAAAATGAGCAAAGAATAAACTTTGTTAACCGTAACACCTTCTGATCGCCCCTACGACTCCCAATTAAGTCACTTCCTGTGATGGAAGGAAGCTGAATTTCAAAGTTTAACACTAGGAACCACATATTCCTGAGCCAGTTGGCGTTTGTGTTAGTAATTAAAATACATTTAATTATATTAACTTATTTTATAAAATAGGTATTCCTACCTAATCCGCCAAAATCACACGCCACTTGCCATTGGTTCCCAGGCTTGCGCTAATCAGTACCCAGATGCTAATCACACCTCACTGAATGAATGACGTCAACAGATAAATGGGCAAAACTTTGAGATAATAGATTAATGAGCCTCAGTTTAATGGGTGTGAAATACCCAGAAACACCTAGGCATGTGATTGAATTCTAATGATGAAGAGGGTGAAAATTGCATACAATATGATGTCGGTGAGCGGTTGCAACCTGGTCTCATTAGAATTCGTAAACTATTATATGAAAATGTTTGACAGCTGAATTTGTAAGATATATTATATTAGGTGAAATAACATTAGAGTAATAATCCAGAAAAAAATTAGCAATCAGCAGGCTGTGTTTCAAATCCGCATCCGTCAGCTCCACAGACGGGTGCACTAGCCACGGCTCCAAATAGGGACATGCAGTTAGGGGTGTTACCAAGGTTGCTACAATATGTTACAATTGATCTTTTTTCTAACCATAATTCAAACCTTAACCCTAACCTTAACCCCAGTGCTGTAGTAACCTAACCTTAACGCAAACCTTGTGATACCTAATACCTGATGCTGTGAAACCTAACATTAACTGTAACGTTAAAATGCATTTATTAAATATTGTAGCGAACTTGGTAAGGCCATTACTCGTCCAAAATCCATTGTCCCTGTATGGAGCAGAGCTGAACGTCGCCAGATTGAGACACGGCTTGGCTTTATTTTGTGTAAATTCGTAATACATGATACGTTTTAGTAGCGTTTGTAACATATCATACGTTTTTGTAGCATTCGTAACATATGGTACATTTGTCTAGCATTCTTAATATATGATACGTTTTAATACCGTTCGTAACATGTTACATTTTATTTATGTTTTGGTAGCGCGTTGTAATGTAATGTAACGTAACTTATCATACAAGATCGGGTGCCGTAGATTTACATATAGTAGTTTACATATTCCAATGAGACCAGGTTGGCAATTCAGATACTGAATACAATTTACAATGAGTAGTTCACCATGGCAAACCAAACCCAATGGCCATGCTGACAGCATTGCAGATTCTACAAAATTTAGATGAGATGGACTCAGATGGAGGATCAGAACTATATCCTGAAATTGATATGTGACTGATGTCAGTTCTTCTTCATTTGAGCTGCCACCTCCAGTGGCTGAGCTTCGTCGATGGAAAACAAGAACCTAGCCAATGGTGACCCCAACTGCCACTGAGACAAGAGTCTGTGAGGGACGGCAAGATTTTGGTAGAAAAGAGCGATGACAGCGCACCAGGAAGACTGCCTTTGCAGAATATCCTCACCGAGAGCGCATGCCCAACAACCCAGGCCAAGAGACACATTGGCAGTGCACTCGATAGTTTTCTTTTGTTTGTGTTACATGAAGATATTGCAGCACATCAGAGATTGCACTGTTTCCCGTATGCACAGAAAAGAAGAGAGTACATGGGACATGCTGGTTGATAAACTGAAAGCATTCATCACACTCTTGTAAGTCTGCGGCGCATACTGTACAGTGGAAAGATCATGGATGAGGCCGTCACGCAACCGCTTCAGAGAGACTATGCGACAACTGCATTTTGATGACAAGTAGGGGAGACCGGGGATGGTTGTAACACGGGTCAGTTGTAACACTTCCAATTTCTCTAATCAGGAACAAGTTACGAATCATCTGATTCACTCCGCACATGCTCAATCCAGTCCTTATTTCACATGTGAAGAAGTAGCACCCTGTTGCAGACACAACCATTTTTAAAAGGAAATAACGATTTTTGAGGTAAGAACGTTTTTTATTTTACCTCATTAATTTTTGTGATAGTATTGCCAGCTATGTAATTAAATTCATCAAACTTAAATCATGTTTATTGTGTGTCTATCTAGACATCTTTCATGCAAGTTGTTAGTGAAAATGTTTTACCTGTTAGCTGTAAGGTAAGCTAGTTCATGACTATAGGAATCTGGGTTAGTAGTAAGAACAAGAGTCTGGGTTAGTTGTGACAACAATTAAAATGTTACAACCTACTATATGCAAAATTTTAGTTGTTGGCCTATATATGTTTTCTTTGAATTTCAGTATGCCTGGACTGATGGTAACAAACAAGCACAAACACACAAACTAATATTCAGTAATGCTCATTTTATTCAAATGTATTATGTTCAAATGTCTCACTACTATGACTGACAGTAACTAACATACTGCACACACACACACACACACACACACACACACACACACACACCAATTATGTTAAAATGTAATTGATGTTTTGAATAAAAAGCTTTCTATATTAATTTTTTGTCATCATTATTTTTTTTATAATGTTACAACTCACCCCAGGGTATATCATAATGTTACATTTCACCCCAGGGTATGTTACAACTAAACCAGGCTATGGGGTGAATTGTAACATTTCACTCCTTGTGTTTGAGACTAAACTACGCATTTTTTGTTTGTGTCATAGATATAACAGCTACGCCATCTAATAGCAGACACATGTAACTAGTTTGTATACAATTTTGAATGCACTGGCTTAAAAGAGCTTCAGGATACAGACAGAAATGTCCAAAATGTTATAACCATCCCCGGTCTCCCCTAATCTAGAAGACTACGCTTGGAAACACAAGTTTGCTGCAGTCTCAGACACCTGGAAATGTTTTGTGAAGATTTAATAATAATAACTTTATTTATATAGCGCTTTTCTAGTAGACTACATTTATGGCCAACAAACCGGACAAGTTTGGGATAAAATGTTGGTTAGTTGCCAATGTCATCGCAAAGGACATGCTCAATGGCATTCCATACCTGAAGAAGGACGAAACCAGGCCAGCAGGTGAATGACTGTTAGGAGACTGTTGTTACGAGACTTACACAGCCTTTCACAGGCAAAGGCAGAAATGTGACCACGGACAACTTTTTTTACATCCCTGGCAGACAAGTTGATGGCGAAGACAGCTCTCCTGCGCGCAAAACAACACACCAGCGGAGCTGATGGAGAGTGGGAGAGCTGTGCTCGCGGTGTACAGGCGTAAGAAGAGTTTAAGCAGTAACATGCATCCAGTTGTCGCCATCAGCAAACGACCCAAGAAAAAACCGAGATTGTGACACACTACTATCACTCCCGCTCCTCCTCTTCCCCAGCCACTCCCGGCTCCCATCTGGCAAGAAGACAGTGTCAAGTCGGCAAGTGCACATGGAACAGGGCAAACGTTTTGTTTGCCAGGCTTGCTCACACAAACCCCTGAAGCTGTATGCTGACTGTGGGCCAGAAGGCTAAAGACTGAACATACAATATGGCTTCATCCTTAAATGCAAAGGCAATCATAGCCCAAAGACTCTAATACCATTAACAAATGACTTTTCTATATTTTCATGGATATATTTCATTTCATAATAATCAATTTTGCTATGTAGGCTACTGTAAATCATCCTTCGAAATAGTTTACATTTAGGCCTAAAGCAAATTACTCATGTGCGCAAAAAATACCTGCACACCTCGGACGACAACCCGTTTTATTTTCTACACGGCCAAAGTAGGTAACTGGACTGTATTACTCTGTTGATTGAATTTACAAATAAAAAACCTGGAATGATACACCGTAATGATTTTAGTTGAAGAGTAGGCTGTTTCCATATGCCCAAGCCTATGTCTTTGTAGAACATTGCAGTAGGCTACATATCCTTGGATCTATTGATTTTATGTCTATGAATAGGCTATTTGTTTTTGTAATTCATCCTTTGCAATTGTTTGTGTTGTGTTTCTCAAGCATCTGTGCTTTTAGGCGTATATACGGCAAATAATGCGTAAATCCTTTGATCTGCGCTCAGTGATTGATAATGTCAACTATGTCAACCTTCTGCTTCAGCAAAATACGATCAAAATGAAACCAAAGTTCTTATCGATTCATCTGTCAAGAATGTGCCTGTATTCTATTTTCATTCTGTAGATTTTTACAGCCAAATTTACTAATGAAAATGGTATGGTCTGTGTTCGTAGAAATAGTGTTTTTTTTTGTATTCTAGTGATCTAGAGACCTTTAATACAAACATAGTCTTGTATTCTTCAGGACAAACAAATCCATAAGTTTACCCCCAAAAATATATTTTAAATATTCTATTTAGTTTGATAACACAGAAGAGGAACTGATGCTGTGGTTGGCTGGAGATGCTGCGGAGGAGAATGTGCATGCTAATAGGGATGATTAGTGTAATGACGCTAAACAGCGTTACCTCTAGCGAATACTGGGGTTCTGAAAGGCCTGGTGGTTTTAGTGTCAATAAGTCATGTGAAAACTAACATTGCCTTTGGTTTTCTCAAGTATTTAAATGAACAATTAACCATTATACAGAGGATGGAGTTTTTTTATAAATGCAAAAGGACAATGAAGAGGATTAATTTAACCTGTTCATGTGGCCACAGGAAGCTGCATCCCTAAAAGGTCAAGTCGAATCGAGTGGAAGGACATACAGCTCGTTTAATCACGGTCCCACAGGGTCATGTGGGATAAATAAAGGCTGTAAGTAATTATTTTCTGTATGAGGAGGGGCTTTGTTCTCTGTGATAACAAGTTTTCACAGTGAAGAACTAATTCGACATGGTCAGATGTAGGCTGCTGTTCACCGGGAGCATCTGTGGAACTATCGCATTTATGGGCTGTTTTTCTAGCATCTGCTCTGCTGATCAGGCCACTCACAATCACATTCACTCTATGTTGGGCCCCAAGTCAGGTCTTAATTTCTGTCACATAGTTTCTTTCATGTAGTTCATGTCCACTCCTCGTTCAACCCCAATCCAACCTGGCTAAATTCTGTATGTCTGTCTGTGGATATGTCCATCTGCATGCCTCTCTGATCTGTCTGTGAGTGAATATGTCCGTCTTTCTGTCAGTGGATATGTCTGTCTTGACTGTTTGTCGGTCTGTTTCCTTGTCCCTGTCTGAATCAGTCAGTCAGTCAGTCAGTCAGTCAGTCACTCTGTCTGTCTGTCTGTCTGTCTGTCTGACTGTCGCAACCTGGCCTGTCTGTGTGTCGGTCTGTCTAAACCTCACAAACGTTCTTTACTTACTGCAATGTATTGACTTATGTGTCAATGCCCTTTATACAGATCTACATAGATTAATCTAATAAATCTATTAATTATAGTGGATTAATAAATCTACACATATAATCTACACGTCCATATCCTGTCTGTGGAGGCGGGATAGAGAGGGGAGAGGTGAAATACGGGAGGGAGAGAATGAAGGAGGGAATGGGAGAGATGGAAATAGAGGGAACGACTGGGAGAGTCAACAGACTGTCGGCGTCATAATCCAGTCTGTAGCAGGAGGGAGGAGGTGAAAGGAAGAAAGTACGAGGGGAAAGAAAATGGGGATGAGAAGAGAGACAGGAGTGGAGCGCGAAGGAGGGGCGACTGAAAGGGAGAGGGTAAAGGAGGGAAGTGGAGAGAGAGCGTGTTGAAAACGAGAAATAGAGAGGGAGCGGGAAGATGGAGGAAAGAGAAATTGGAGTGGGAGGGAGGATGAGCGTAAGGCCATATGTTGGTGTGTTGTGAATAAAGTAGACCTAAACGGAACTCCACGCTGTTCGTTATTTCAAAGAAATACTAAAATACTACATATTCACATACATTTTCAAAATACATTCTAAATAGTGACTAAACATATTGTTCTGTTATTGCACATGACACCATTCAAATGACTAGTTCTTCAAAATGAAATTTGTCTGAATGCTTACTTCGCTATGTCTGGCAAAGCAGCTGAGTGCTGGAAATATTTTAATATCCACCGTAGTCTTGTTGTGGCACTGCTATGGCTGAGACATTTAGGTACCATAAGGGTTCAGATGTCAGACCTGTGAAGACACTGGTTGTGATTGACTGGCTCTCCTGGCTGCCCCTCACGGCATTCAGGCTGATCTCATACTCTGTTGCCGGGTGCAGGCTGGATAAGGTGTAATTGGTGACATCATTGTCAATCACCACGCTGTCTACTCGCCCTGAACAACATGAAAGAAACATACATTAGACATATGTTTATTTCATGGGCCAGAGTGCAACCTTTCTTCAAAGTAACATTGAACTGGCTCTTTCAATGCCAAACGATGGAATCACACTTTTTCAGCTTTTCCATAAAGAGATGCCAGTAGTCTTAACCTACCTCTAGCAGATTGATAGGACATCTTGTAGTAGTCAAAAGGTGCAAAAGGTCTCGACCATGATATGGTTACAGAGTCTTCAGTGACATATGACATAGCCATCTCTTTAGGCGGGTCCATTCCTACAGGAGAATAATACCACATGTTAAGAATGAACAACTGATGCCCTTGCTATTGAGACACGTTGTATCAAGGGTACGCATATTATTATGGAGTAGGTCCACTCACACACATTTTCTAGGTGGCCATGTTCTGAATGGACATTGTCGTTTAGCAGTGTTGTAACAGTAACCTACCTCATAATCCAACAACATTTGAATAGTTTAAACTGTTCATTAGCAGAGAGAAACAAAGTAGTTCGGAAACTGTTAAACATCATCACTTTGTTATAGTAGCTCAGTGCATGTTTCTGTTAGAGACGTTGTTCTTTTTTTGCGAGCAATGTCTGAGGGACTCATCCGAATCCAGCACTATTTGCTATTCACATTCATCTGTGTGACACGCATCATTCACTCAGACAGGCATGTGTCGTCAGTCTGCGCAGCACACGTAGCTCGATCAGAGGGCGAGCCCTTCTCCGTTATTTTGGCCCATGCCCCTTGAAAGGTCTGTGCACAGCCCTGACTTAAGCTGAGAACAAGTTACATATTGCAAATTCACAGTCTAAGAAACACAAACATCTTTGTGGTTTCTGGTGGTCGTTGACAGCCGGAACTACATAGAAATGTGCTAATCTCTTTTCCCCCAAAGATATCACAGATACTAACTTTGGGTTAAAATGTCTAAAAACGAATAAATACAGAGTTAGATAGAGTTATTAAAACATGACCATGTCCAAGTTTTCGCTGTATGAGTCACTTAAGCTTCGGTGTTCATAATGGTAGACTTTGCTGTTAAGTGCCATTGCTGTAAAATTGCTAACCATGTATTAACAAGACCATTCAAAAGTGCAGTATTTTTATAACTCTCATATATGGAAGAGGCACTTGAAAAGAAACTTACCTAGAAAATGTGCAATGTATCTGTTTAACTTTGTTATATCCACTGTGTAGAATATGCACCATAGTAGTAGTCACATTTCAATGGAATTACAAATAATTCTGTAATCCGTTAACTTAATACTTAAAAATGTCAGGAAACTTTCCATATAGATCTTGAATACTACAAATTTTCCATGTCTTATGCGTGTTTGTATGATACCAGCAGTCAAAACACAAAACATTTCTAATATGCCAGGCCAGGAGAGCAGTGAGATATTTGCATTGTGATCGAGTGTTGTTGCTCATAAGGGATTCGTTTGTGATTTGTTTATGTGTCCCCTGAGCTCTTACCGCTGCAACAGCAAAGGTCAACAGAGACAATGTGAGTAAACAATGAAATCGACTTATAAGGTCAGCATCCATTATAGAGGGGAGCGATGGAGAGATTGGTTCTTCCTATTGTTGTGGATTAAAGCCATAAAAATGCTTGTAAAACCAACGCTGCCACTCTCCTATTTACATTACAATAATGAATTTTATTCACCAGCGCCAACAACAATTTATAAGTTAGGCTTCAGTCTCATTTAAATTCTGCTGGTTTGAAACAGCAGTGTAAATAAGTTGTGATTATTCATGTATGCCTATCTTTAATTATTTCCCATTCAGCAGCGCGGGTGACTGTAATAGCTCTGAATTTAGAGTCAGACAAATGTTGTCAAACTCAAGTCCCTCAGGGCCATGGTCAGTGTAGTGCACTACAGGGAATAGGGTGACAGTTGGGACTAAACCCAACTAACCTGCATTCACCTGTGTTGGGTTTGAGAACACACTGCATGGTTCAGTAAGCACGCTGTCATAATTTACCATAAGACGAGGCAATCGAAAGAAGTAAATAAATACCTTCAACATTCAAAGACAGTCAGGCGCCACATTGAGCCCACCCACCCTGTCGTTCATTTGCATATAATAGCACGCCGAGATAACAAGCTGAAAATAGCACGCAATAACAAACCACCGAGATGCCAAAGATCGACAACAAATCTGTGTCCATCTGAATCTGAGATGCCCCCAGCCTTCCTCCTCAGTCTCTCCGCACAAAGAGAGAGTGGCTGGCACTCTGGCAGACCGTGACAAAGATAGTTGGCATGTAGAACAGCAATCAGACAGCAGAATGCAGGTGGCTCTCCACAGAGTTGATATCAGAGTGATTCGAGTGCTGTCCTGTCCTCCTCAGATAATACATCTTTTTTATCTGGAATTGGCTGCTGCGACTGTGAGTAACAGCTTGATGATACTACAGCGGAATATTCCGGACGCCTCTGCGTTTAAGATGGAGTAATTAAGGAAGGATTATGCACGGAAGCATTAATAAACAAATGAAAGGTGGAGGCCGAACGTTTTTTCTTCAGCGAGCACAGCCGTAGGTAAAAATCCTAATGAGCGCGAGTACACGTTACATAAAAGTGTCTGGATGCCGTTCCGTTCGGCAGCTCGGCTACTTGCTGACAAACAAAATGCTGCTTGAGTACCGCTGCGAATTCCAAGCACGTACAGCTCATACAATGTGATGTGTTTCCCAAGCGTTGGAAGTTTATCCCAAAAGGTTGTCCTTCGTTAGCAACTGTCTTGTGTCAGCAAACAGTCAGCCAAAATTAGACATCAGTGCACGCTGTGGCTAATCAATGTACACGATGTTGCAGCAGTTCTGTTTCAGTCAGTAGTTATTTAGCCTTGTTGTCGTCCCCTTGTGACCCAACATAACCCCCGGGGAGTCTCCAGCGTAGCTCTGGGTTTCACGCCTTAGCGCGTGCCATATAAACAACCTTGGGTACAGTCCCTCCATGTTTCAGTCTGTCTGGTCCCGTTTGCTGAAGTGTGAACACCAACCTGTCCCCCCGCGGAGACGCGTCACCTACCTGTGGTTAGGGTGGCTGGGACAGCTTCGGACGTCGCCTCTCCCTGTATAGTGATCAGGTTGAGGGTGTACTGAGTGGAGGGCAGGAGACCCTCGACAGAGGAGTGGGTCTTGGATCCATCCAGGGTGACCTTGGAGGTGTCCGTGCCGTCGTCTGAGCTGTAGCTGAGGATGTAGAGGTCAGCGGGCGGGGCCGGGGCGCTCCACGACACCGTCACCGAGTCCCACGTGACGTCAGACAAATAGAGTGCACTGACTGGGCGGAAGCCTGAAAGACACACCGGCCGTACGGTCATGGAGGTTGTGGGACAGCTGCCGTCATTATGACTGGGGTGGCTGGTTCAGAAGCTGAGGAGAGTCAGCCAGTCAGTGGACCACTGGTGGTTTGTGAGCACGGGACAGTCAGCCAGTCAGTGGATGACTGGTGGTTTATGAGCACGGGACAGTCAGCCAGTCAGTGGATGACTGGTGGTTTATGAGCATGGGACAGTCAGTCAGTCAGTGGACCACTGGTGGTTTATGAGCACGGGACAGTCAGCCAGTCAGTGGATGACTGGTGGTTTATGAGCATGGGACAGTCAGTCAGTTAGTGGGTTGCATGGCTGGTAATTAATTGACAGATCTCTCCGGAGCCCCTCTCAGTCAGATTGCCAGTAAAGTAATAAGCTTGATGGGGTGGAACGTGGACGTGAAGGGCTGGAGATGATGAAGTCAAAGAGTGAGCCAGGGAGACCAGTGACAATGGAATGACGAGGAGCCCAGTGAAGGAGGATGTCAATGTTGACAGCAGAGGGATGAAAACCAGGCTCGGCTGTTGTTTGATTCACCAGCATTAGCCATTGGAGGTAGTGTGTTGTCAACAGAAGAAGAAGAAGCAGCAATAAGAATGTGAAGACTACTAAGAGCAATTGATGTCTGGTGTAGACAAATGTAGATGAGTGGATAGAATGGGCTTAAGGGAAAAAGAGATGAAGGAAATAAAGAAAGAGATGAATAAAGAATAATTTTCCATCCGTTGGATGGATCAAAGGGTAAATGATGGAGCATGTAATGAGCTTGTTAGCTGACAGTAAATGATTTACATTAACTGGAGCATCAAAGATAGACACTATATAACACAGTAGCTTGACTTCTATTCACCTTCCCAAGAGCACTTATAAATTCTAGAAAGGCAAGCTTATTCTCTTGCTCAGTAAAACTGAATTTTCTACTACTCAGCCATATACATAATTACTTGTTTAGTGATGTGGGAGCTTCCAGTGTACCTGAGAAGAAAGAATGGTCTCACTTTATTTGAAACATCCCTTATATTTTAGATGACCTACAGATAGCCTACTGTACTATGAACAAACTACAGAATATGTTGGTAACCATCTGCTTGCTGCACTCTCAGAAAAAGGTTTCACAAGTTTTTTTTTTGGTTGCCCCTATGTGTGGAACCATTTTGAAAAACACCTTTGGATGCCGGGTAGACCATTTTCATCTCCTATGTTTTAAGGTTCTTGGGTTCTATTTCACAAGGATTAGGTTTAAGTTTAAGGGTTACATTTAAAATGACTATAATTATTACAAATGGTTAACTAAAAACTGAATTACCCCCTGTTCCCGATGCCACTGATTCTCATTACCGCTATTGCTTATACAATGTGATAAAATTTTGAAACTAAAATCTACCAATATCAGGGTAATGAATTGCCACATATAAATATCAGAACATCTGATGAGTCATAAAAACTACTGCTATAATTAGAATTTTTCTCGTCAGGTATTTTCATTTCCACAAAACTGATTGTCATTACCGCATCACACTGAGGTCCATATCGGAAATGAGAACCTCAGTTTTTTGGTAATGATAATATGCATATTAGTTAAAAACCTACTTCCACACTCTAGAATGTTTTCCAAGCCAATCAGAAAATAGTACACGAAAATGGCTTGGTACTTAATTATATTATCAATGTAATAACAATTTCTGATAGAAAAACAGAAAAACATTCTGTGATTTGGTCACATGATTAACACATTTAAATTGCAAAGCACCTGATTTAAACTCAGCTATGTGAAACTTTATGATTGTTACACCCCAGTGAGAGTCCTATGTCAAGTGTGTGTAAAAATATTCAGCCGCTGTTATGCTTGAACCTCCTTGATAAGTTAAAATAATTCTCATTGCAGAAATATTCTTTACTAATAAAAATGTATTATATACTAGTACATATTCAAATGTTACTATTACCTATTCCAATTTTTACTAGCAGTTTATATATTTACTAGTACATCCCAACAGAATCGAGAATCTAGTTCTAACAAGTTACTTGTAGTGATTACTATTAAAATATAAACTTTTACTTTTACTAGTAAAACAAAACTTTTGATCTGTTCATTCTAAATAGTGACAAATCGTTTCTGAAATACTAGTAGATTTTATTAAATAGTGACTATCAACATCAGGGTATTGACTAGTGAATTCTTGAATTTTCTTGGTCAACTAATTTAATTCTCATTACCAAAATGTTAATTCATTACTGAAATACTTAAACTAATGGAAATATATTTTATGTACATTTTTTTGTACCAGCAAACACTTGGGAGTTCAATTGGGGATATTACTCTGAAAAATGTATTAGGATAACTTATATAACATAAATCATCAAAAAGATAATGATTCAGATCTTGGTTGTTATTCTGCTAATGAGAGGTATCTTTAAAATAATTCATGTTTGTCCATTATTATATCTCACTTTGAATAGATTTATGGTAATCCACTTACAAAGAAACAGGAAAGTTATATGTTTTTCCTCATTTCCTTTATATTTAGTGTATTTAGTTCCTTAATGAAGCTTGACTTCATTTCTGATTTCGTCACCTGTGAAGGAGTCAATGGTGGCTGCAGTGCTCTGCTGTCTTCCCCTCTGAGCAGCTACAGTTATGGTGTATTCCGTGCCAGGCTCCAGGTCTTTGAGAGTGGTGGTGGTCACATCTTTGGGGACGGTCACCTCCTTCGTAAGGCCAGATGAGGAGGTGTAAGTGACCCTGTAGTGGTCGATAGGCCCCTGTACCTCACCCCACAGCAGGGTGATGGTGTTGTCTGTGGACGCTATGACAGTCAGGTCCATGGGGGAATCCAGGCCTAAATCAACAAAATGAAGATTTCATCTTTATTTTGAGTCCTAATAGTGTGTCTGTAGACGCTCAACAGATTATCTACTGACTATCAATAGCATTTTAAGTAACCATCTACTAAGCCTAACAAGTAGAACGTGAGGCGGACAAAAGAGAACCAGGTTGTTCCTTGCTGGCTACTGGTCGCTGGTACTAGCAGTTTTCATTTTCAATGTCAGATAACCGATCTGCAAGGAGCCAAGTGATTAACTCGCTTACCAGTTCTGGCATTCATTGTGGCAGGAGAACTCTGATTGGTGCCAAGAACGGCCGATATGCCAATGCCATACTCTGTACCTGGCAATAGGTCTGTGGAGAGAGGAGGGAAGGAGTGAGGGAGAGTATAAGAATGAGAGATTGACAGTGTAAGAGAATGACAGAAAACGAAAGGGACAAGAGCCACAGAGAACAGCATGCCACGTATTGATTTTAATACGTATGTGAATAGAAAACCATTAAACATTAGCTGTTATGTGAATGAATCTCTCCATGCAATACCCTGGCGGACAATACCGTATATGATGATATTAAAAAGGAAGAATGAGCAGGCAGATGGAGCCTTTCAGAACTGCCTATTAAAAAACACATTAATATCAAAGGGCTTGCCAGATACCATGTTCATCAATATGTTTTCTTAAGATTCCCACTAACCTTTTTACAAGTGCATAATTAGCCTGAGTAAAAATCAATACTACAACACTGAGTTCATCAGGTTATAGAAATTGAGGAAGAGAGATGACCGTCATCCCACAGACAAGGCCTTCTTTTCTGCCCTTTTTTGTATGACGGACACGTTCTTCGCACACATCTGATAAGTCCTCACGTCTCTCAACCGATCAACACTCTTGGGCGAAATCATCATAGAAAGCATTAAAATGCCAAAAATGTCTGTTTCTGAAGAGACGTTAGTTTGTCCTTTAAAACGGCAGCGTGAGAACATCTAAAACCCCCACCTGTAAGTACGGTCCTGCTGGTGGGTCCGTTGCTTCGTCGGACGTTGACCTTTTTGTACCGGTCACCTGCCAGGGTGCTGTAGACCACCTGGTAGCCCTCCACGTCCGCCTCGCTGTTGTCCCACTCCAGCTCCAGGGTGGTGGAGGACTTGGACAACACCCGCAGGTTCTTGGGCGCGTCGATCTCTGAGAAGAACGAAAGAACTGACAACGTTGGGGCCACTGAGACCAATCATCAGAAGTGGCACATGGCTTCCACATTCAGTCACATCACGGAGTCAGACGTTAAAACAGGACGACTGACTATAGCTAAATGAAAATGTATTGAAATGAGTAAACAGCTGAAAACACAAATTGTTGTAAGTAATTACATTTCTGTGGATATATGACTGGCACACTTCTGACCTGAATACAAAACGCATGACAGTGGGCCTACTGGCATAATATACTGTATTTAACGTAGAGGATGAAATGCAAATGGTTTAACAAACATATTAAATACATTTCATGGAAATAAAAGTGGCATAATAAAGCAGATGGTTGCTTTGTGGCCCTCACCGGTCGTGAACTCTGTGGAGACGGTTCCGGTCTCGTTGCCCTTGCGCACACCACTGACGGAGACTTGGTAGCGCGAACCCGGTCGTAGAACCTGTAGAGAGTACTGGCTGAGGGTGGGCTGCAGGCGGAAGGTGGTCTTTGGCCCGTCCTCTCCCATCAGACCGTAGCGCAGTACTATCTGGTCTATCTTGGCCTTTGGGTTGGTCCACTCCACGAAGGCCACAGAATCAGAGACGTCACGCACGATCAGCTGCGTTGGCCCATCCATTACTGTAAGGGTTGCAGGAGATGTAAATCCACACGACAGGGTTCGCCATCTAAAGTAAGTGTGTCCCAAATGGCACTATTTATCCTATGTAGTTTGATAATTTAGACCAGGGCGTGTAGCGCAAAACCAGTGTACTGGGTTGGAGGAGCGTTCCCATTTAGGACACTGGTGAACCATAGATGTGGTAACCATGTGTACGGTTCACACCGGCAATGGAGGAGGCAGCCATGACTAGTGTTCTACCACAGAACCAGAAGAAACTCACTGCTTTGCAGGTTTAGAGGCAGCGAACGTTGTTTATTAACTGATGAACATGTAAGACAAAACAAGACTCTTGGGGCGATACCGAAATAGCTTCCTAAAATACATTTAATAATGGAATTGTCTCCATGGCAATAGTGGACTGAGCAATAATTAGATTACAGTACCTATGAAAAAAAGGGAAAAAATAGCGCTGTTGGCTAAACAAGCATGAAACCGCATAATTGCAGAGGAAAATTTGCAGTGGCTTAGATCCACAGAACAGGATAGCTTCAGCATTGTGGGAGGGTTGGCCTCTTTTTGGCCACATGTCTCTCAGAATGCTAATTGGATGAATTGTAATTAACCCGTTTTTCACTGAGGTGGCCAGGAGCATCTGCTGCTTCAACCGGCATAGCAATGGAGCTAAACCTCCATGTATCCGACCAGACCATTAAACTCTGAAACATTCACTGGGACTGACTGCAGAACTCCTCTTGTGGTTAACCTGACAAAAACAGTGTGTTGGGTTCCCTTAAAGATTGCAGAAGGTGAGGCAAGACTCTTGGCCAAGAACGAATCCCCTCATTCCCTTGCCAGACGTTTCAAGTATTCCTATCTTTCCTCGAAGAAGGATGGCAAAATCTTTACAGCCATAAATAATTGAGTGACTTCAAATTTGTCTTTCTTTATCCAATAAGGTATCTGTGGGTGGACACGGTGAAACATTTATGAATTCTCATGAATTATGAATGCCTACTTAATTACAACCGACAGTGGGCCCGGGTTGGAAAATGAATGGTATTTTCGCAATGCGCGCGTAATATCACTTTGTATGGGAAAGTTCAATTGAATCTAATCCCACTGTCTGGAAGTGTCGGTGTGTAGAATTCCTGGGTGAAGAGTTTACATTAAGTGCATAATTGCCATTAGACCGAGCCATTTGTCACGGTGACATTTTCCATTAGTCTCAGCCCTGTCACGCATGTCTGTGCTTGTGTGTGAGATATGTATGTGTGAATCTCCCTCATCTTGAGTCATGTGTTTCCGAGCTACACTGAGCCAACATTCACATGGAGAGTGCAGACTAAGGGGGCGGACATGAAGGACCACAAAGAGACAACGTGTGAAGAGCAGAGGCACTCAGTGGCATGGGCTGGATAAATAGAAACAGCAGCAGCACTAGGCACAGCATACAGCCAACGTGAACCAGCTGAGGGGATTTAGATGAGAAAACGAAGGGCATGGATTAAATTCACCACATCGCCAACTAAATACGAGGCCCGATGGAAATGTAACTTCCGCTTTTAACCCAGCCCCTCTAAATTGGAGACGTGCCACATTGAGCTCCAGGGGAGCAATTAGCTTTTACTGCTCTGCTCAGGAACAGAAGGACAGATGTTTTCTCCCTTGATGACTCAGGGTTTCGATCTAGCAACCTCTTGGTTACAGCCAGGCCACCTGACTCCACATACAGACTCCTGAAACCCACGAGCAGGGGTATTTTAACAACCAAATGTTTATGGACACAGTGGATAGGAGTGTGTGGGGGAGGGTTTCGGTGAGGATTGAGTGACCACGGACAGAACCGTGCATACATGTGGTGACGGTGGCGGATACTGGTTGGCTGCGGCCCTGGTCCCTCAGAGCCACCAGATTGACGGTGTACTCTTCTCCCGGTCTCAGCCCTGTCTGGTGGAACGAAGTGATGGTGCTGGGTAACTGGGCTGTCATCCCTCCATCGTTGTCCTGTCAGAAAACACAGACAGGTAGAACTCTCTGGCGTTACTAGAGCTCCTCATCATACACGCACGCGCGCACACACACGTTAACTCACACATGCACAGTGCCACACGCGGGTGTGCTCATGGAACTATCTGGCTTAATTTCGGCTCCTCTCATAGGAGCTATGGTTCCACTTGGACTACCCCCGGGCTGAAGTTGGTGGAGGGGTAAGATTTGAATAAACTTCAACCCTCACTGCTCTGGCAAGCACCCAAGCTGTGGCATCCATAAATATGATGTTGTGTGATTGGTTTTATGATAAATGAAGCTCACTTTGGCTGCTCTTTTGGCAGTAAAGCTTTAGGTCTTGTTAAGAGTTCGGTGGTAAATGACTTTGTAAAAAAAATCCAAATCATATTTCAATGACAGGTTTATGACCTACCGACCGACCAACTGACCGACCCGACAGACGGAGGAACAACCAATCCAAGAAGGTAATTTGGCATGGTAATATTGAGTAAACAACTCTGAATATCTAGCAATGCCCTGCATCTTTTCCCAGATACGAATGTTTGTGTGGGGTTACTCACTGGGCGAGCCCTCATCTCTCATTGCTTTTGGCCCTGTGAACCCATGTTTGTCTCCAGCCACCACTTTAATGCGCACATCCATTACGATATTGTGAAGTTTCAGGGTGCTTTCGGATTAAACCCGCAGGGGTCGACACTCTGACTCCTAATATGATTTCCCAAGTGACGACGTCGATGTCGAAACCCTCAAAACCTATACGGCGAGGGAACTAGCTAGCAGACAGACTAAGGGAGCCTCACAGCCAGTGGTGTAGATTGAAGTGCACTGTGACCCAGCTTCTCCCTTGCTGCTTTGTATTCATATCCTGTCACCTCCAAAAGCTTTCCGGGTTTGTTTCCAAGCCATTTATGCTTTTCATCTTAAAACCCAGGCTTAAGTCTTTGAGCACATCCAAACTTCTATCCTTCTTCAAGCACCTTCAGGAGAAAGCCAATTATGGAGAGAGGTACTAAGGATAAGAGGACCTGGTATTTATGAACGGAAAAAGCTCTCCAAACTTTGAACCTGTGGCTATTATGGTTATGAGTTTGAAGAGGGCACCTGCTTGCTGATCCACCTAATCGTGAGTAAGCAATGGCCAATCCACAGTCTGATTTAGCTGAGAGTTTAAGTTGATCTCTTCCCCAAATGTTTTTATTTTTATTTTCTTTATTTATATTTAGAAATAAAATACTGGTATTTCAAAAGAAAGCCTCCTGAGATTTAACTTACCGAGCTGCAAACTGTTTCTGGGTCATTCCTAAAGTACGGAATACCATCCATGTGCTGCAAGGCATGGTAGAGGTCAATCATTTTTAAGGTCTTATGTAATATAACACCTCGATCATGTTTGACTTCTCTAAATTGTCTTGCCTTGCTAATATTCTGGAGTAATTGGTAAATGCAAATTCTGCATTCTTTTTTAGGTTATTGCACAAACAAATATTAATTTGGTTTTAGACCTGGGCACAGTACTGTTATATCATTTAGAGTAGTTGCAAATGATATTGCCAAAGCCCTGCAATCTTTTGACTGCTGGTGTAGGTCTTAGCTTGATGTCTCATAATAAATAAAGGCAGAATAAAACATACAATTGTTTCACGATGTTTACCCCAGAACCCTGTTCTGAATGTTTTTGAAGACTGGATTTTTCGGGGAACTGTATATGCATGTTGAACGTGCAACCTTTTTTATCCTTAATACATGTTTACATTTAAAAATACTTTATGCTAGAAAAATGTCAAAACATATTGGGGGAGTAGTGGGTAAATGGGAAACTTTTTGAGTACTGTAACAATGGAAGACATAGAAAGATTAGAATAAAAAAAGAGTACATTTCCCATTCTTACATTACTTATCCTACTGTGTTGACTTTTGTTAAACTTCTGCCTAAAAAATGTCCAGCCAAATCCCTAGACAGAGCAAAGGTTCTTGTACGACTCCCTGATAAAATAAAGGTTAAATTCAGTGCTTCAGATTGTAAGGGCTGTGTAACACTGCATATCTACCCGGTGAAATTCACTCTGCATTCATTCCAAGTGTTTTAGTAAGCAGCTGGAGTTGAATATCCATCCAGAACTGTCCTCTTTACCAGTGGAACATTACCTTGGGAATGAAGCTTATTTCCCAGCCATCCAGTGCGTAGTAGAAGGGTTGCCACTGCACCTCCACAGACGTCTCTGTGATGGATTTGAAGAGTAAACCGTTTGGATTTGAGAGATCTAGGAGGCAAGGAGAGATGTATTATAGGCCTTCATCTTCTGTATGCTCGATAAATCACCCACCTTACACAGCCTTCTTACCACCTGGGGCAGGGGAAGAAGTGTGGAGCGGTGGGCCTCACCCATGTTTCTTATAAGTGGATGTCAGGCCAGGCGGCAGGAACACATCTGCTGCTTTCGAACACACTGTTGAATACCCTTGTGGTTATTTATTAGCCTGCTTATTGACCAAACACTGTGCAATGGACATTACTAGCTTCCCTGCAATGATTCTGAATCCAAACACCTGCACGAAAAAAAGTATAGAGCGCGAAAGCAGTCTAGACTTTTGGTCCCAGAAATCTGATTGGTCCCAGAAACCAATGGGCTGGGTCAGAGACAGAACACATTAGGGTAAAGCGGCATTCAGAAAAATCTGATTGAGATAGCAACACCTTTAATTGTCTCTTTTCATACTTTGTAATATCACAACAGTTTTGTTGTTCCCTGTTTTTGTTGGCAAATGTTTATTTTCAGTCCTAAATTGATGTGAGTATTCACTTTAGTTTGTCTTTTTCTGAGACAAATTCAGTGTGCTCTCAAGGTGGGTGTCTTTTGGGTCCCATTTATATCTGTTGATTGGCAACATTTCAGTAGACATCTCATTGGTGTATCTCAGAACCTATTTTTAAGGGGAATAACGTCAAATACCCTTTTATCCTTTCAAACTCATGGTTGGACTGTCTGTCAAAGGTACACACAAACTTACCTTCACTCACATCCCCAGAACATGATGAAATAACTGCACAGTTTCCTTGTTGCTACACGAGCCAGGATCATAGCGTGGCAATTTTCTGAGTGGTCAAATAATGCTAGCTATCACTAAAGATAATATTGTCCTATTGCCATCTCTGGGACTCAATTCTATGAAAAGGCACCTCCTCTGTGTTTTGAATAATGAATGACAGGGTTCCCTTATTAGTAGTTTTGCTCATGCACACTACAACTGCACAAATGCGCAGTACGCCTACAGACTACTGTTTCCACATGTCTCGGCCGAGATATTACAAAAGATGAGACTGTGAACCTATGACTTAGCAGTATCACATAAAATGTATGAAGTGGATGTGGAGGCGTCTTTTCTCTGACCTTCAGATCCAAAAACTGCTGCGCATTCGCAGAATACATTTTGTGAATATACAGAACTTATACTCCACTAGCTCTTTACAGAGAAGTCTAGTTGCTGCTTGAGCCCCTTACATTTCCTTATCTGCTGCTTAATTCCTCCCTCCCCACAAGTTTATTGAATGCTGCTCTTTGATCGACATGGTAACGTAGCCATACATGTCAAACATCTAAAATGCATGCAGGAACTACTTTGATGGCAGACAAAGTAATGTAATGTATTGTGTTTGACAACTCATGTGATGTGCAAAGCATGCTCCGGGTGAGTAGGTGGAGAGGTTCTTACAAAACAAAAGGGATCCCCATTCAGAGTACCAGTCCATGAAGAACAAACAAGCCCAGTGTCAGAGTCTGATAACTGGCTACAGAGTGGCTGCCCTGACATGGAACTTTACTAAATGCAATCCAATCATATAACATTTCACTGAGGATAAAGTATAGATCCTCAGCTTTAATTTGAGGGTATTTGGGTACATATTGGTTTCACCATTTACAAATGACACATTTCATACATAATTCCCCTAAAAGGGCACCAAATGTTTTTAGACAGATTAATTTACTATAATATCCAAATTAAGCATGTATGTTTAGTATTTGATTGCATAGCTTTGTCTGTAACAACTGCCTGATGTCTTCGACTCAGCTACACCATTTTCCTTTTATTGCAGCAAATGACAGATATGTTTAATTTGATTTAACTTGGCCAGTCAATGCATTTCCTGTTTTCATCACGAAAAATGACAGTTGCAATTGCAGTATGTTTGGGGTCATTGTCTTGCTGTATGATGAAGGGAAGAATTTGGAACAATTTGCTTATACTTTAGCAAACAAGATGCTTTTATACACTTCAGCAGCTACATCATCAATAAAGACAACTGGGCCAGTTTCAGTCATAGCTAAACATGCCCTTGTTTATCAAGCCATATTCCAATAAAAAAGCTACCATTATATACATTAACATCATAGTTACTGTTTGATTTCAAATGCAAACTTTAGGAGAGACAAAAAAAAAAAAAAAAA
>JACXGI010004407.1:0-20659 GCA_016801175.1 Esox masquinongy | reverse complement strand
TGGCAATGCAATGGGTTGTACTGAAGAGCTCAGTGACTTTAAACGTGGCACTGTCATGGGATGCCACCTTTGTGAAATGCTACTAGATATGCCCCGGTCAACTGTAAATGGAAGTAAAAGCGTCTAGGTGCAACAACGGCCCAGTCACGAAGTAGTAGGCCACGCAAACTCAGCGGGGCCACCAAGTGCTGAAGCGCGTAAAAATTGTCTAACATCTGCAGCATCACTCACCACAGACTTCCAAACTGCCTCTGGAAGCAACATCAGCACAAGAACTGTGTGTCGGGAGCTTCATGAAATGGGTTTTCATGGCCGAGCAGCTGTACGCAAGCCTCACATCAACATGCGCAATATCAAGCATCAGTTGGAGTGGTGTAAAGCACACCGTCACTGGACTCTGGAGCAGTGGAAATGTGTTCTCAGGAGTGAAGAATTACGCTTCACTAAATCTGGTAGTCTGATGGACGAATATGGGTGTGGCTCATTTGGCTGAATGGGCACAAATTCCCACAGAGACACTCTAAAATCTTGTGGAAAGTCTTCTCAAGACGAAGACAGAAGAGTGGCGGCTGTCACAGCTGCAAAGCGGGCAGGGGGTGCAACTCCATATGCACGTGGTTTTGGAATGGGATGTCCAACAAGCTCATTTGCAATACAGTATAAAAGTCTTGGGCACCTGAAAGACTTTTTTCATAATTTTGGCTCTGTACGCCACCACAATGGATTTGAAATGAAACAACCGAGATGCAATTGAAGTGCATTAAAGACTTTCAGATTTAATTCAAGGGGTTGAACAAAAATATTGTATGAAACATTTATGAATTGCAACCATTTTCATACACAGTCCCCATATTACAGGGGCTCAAATGTAATTGGACAAATTAACACAATCATAAATAAAATATAAATTTTTTCACTGCCTCCACCGTGTTTTACAAGATGATGTGGTATGCTTCGGATCATGAGCCGTACCAAGCCTTCTCCATACTTTTTTCTTCCCATCATTCTGGTACAGGTTGATCTTAGTTTCATCTGTCCAAAGAATGCTGTTCCACAACTGGGCAGGCTTTTTTTTAGATGTTTTTTGGCAAAGTCTAATCTGGCTTTTCTATTCTTGAGGCTTATGAATGGTTTGCACCTTGTGGTGTATTTGCTCTCATGAAGTCTTCTCTTTATGGTAGATAATGATATGCCTACCTCCTGGAGAGTGTTCTTCACTTGGCTGGATGTTGTGAAGGGTTTTTCTTTACCATGGAAAGGATCCTACGATCATCCACCACTGTTGTCTTCTGTGAATGACCAGGCCTTTTTGTGTTGCAGAGCTCACTAGCAAGTTCTTTTTTTCTCAGAATGTGCCAAACTGTTGATTTGGCAACTCCTAATGTTCCTGCTATCTCTCTGATGGATTTTTTTTGCAGCCTAATGATGGCCTGTTTCACTTGCATTAAGAGCTCCTTTGACCACATGTTGTGGGTTCACAGCAACAGCTTCCAAATGCGAATGCCATACATGAATTCAACTCCAGACCTTTTACCTGCTTCATTGATTAAGAAATAACAAAGGAATAGCCCACACCTGTCCATGAAACAGCTTTTGAGTCAATTGTCCAATTACTTTTGGTCCCTTGAAAAGAGGAGGCTACATATTAAAGAGTTGTAATTCCTAAAACCTTCCTCCAATTTGGAAGTAAATACCCTCAAATTACACCTAAGAAATTGCACATTAAGCCCATATTCCTGATTTAACTGTAACTTGAATATATATATATTCAATATGTTTTTCAATATGTTTGGTTTGATATTGGTATTAAAATACTCAATCAAACATGTTGTTGCTATCCATATCAATTTCCTTACTATGTGGTAATTAAAATCTGGTGTTCCCCATATCTGAAAGCAAATTTGACCTTAGTCCAATGTCATTCCTGCTCCCGATAGTGAGGAATCCCTCTTTTGCCCCTCTAATCTTGATAATAACTTTGAGTGATGTGGAGAGCTGGGATGTCATACCGTAGCATATATAAATATATATATATATATATACATATATTAATTTGCTGAGGGAAACTTATGACCTTCCCTAAATGTTTTCATAAACCTACAGATTAGAGACAAGGTTTTCCTGCATTTGAAAATGTTAGGCCTTCTACGACGTATGCATCAATATGGTCTCCACCTCAGGCAATTGTACAGTATGTCTTGCCTATATGACACATTTCATTCTCTTTCATTCTCTGTCAACCTAAACTGGGAGGACGAACTAGACACTGATATTTCTGTAGCAGACTGGGAGGTTAGCTTGGAGAACATTCATAACTGTTCAATCAACTCCGGGACTGTTCCGTTCCCCTCTGTTTTGTGTTGTCATTTATTAAATAAATCAAAACACCTATTTATAATTTTCATTAAATATATTTCGTAAGATTTATTCTAGATTTCTGCATGTGTGGTCTACAAAGAACTGAAAAAGGGAAACCAGCACACTGTTCCTGATTGTATCCCTGTTGGTCATTTTTTGAAGCTTATGTATCAGCCTGTAGACCTTCGTAAGAGCTTCAAGTGATGAAGAAAAATGTAAAAGGAAAAAAGGGTGTTCTTCAATACCTTCATTTGTTCAGAAGAGAAGTGTTTTTGTACTGTAGTCATATTTTGTCTTAGTAAATGTTTGTAATAGAATGTTAGCAATTCTAAATTCATGCAGCTGACAGGCTAAATTCCCTGTCAAATTATTTCAGTTTATTTGTAATACATTTCGATTTTATTGTTTCTGCTGGCTTGTCACACTAACTGCGTAGGATCGGCTAATCTGCATATGTTATGCCAGGTTATTTCGGTCAATACACCATGTAATCTCTCATCAGAGGCACCTTGGGACATGCAACAGTAAACTACAAATAACATGCAGGTCCCGCGTCTTCTTTGCCATTCTGCCTTGTCCTTTGTCCAGACACCAGAGTCTTAATCAGAAGGAGTGAAATAAATATGCAAACCACTATGGTAATTTTCACAAATATAGTACACGGACAGATACTAATAAAAACAAAATAGGGCATGAAGATGGTCTAGTCAGGATTGTATTTACTTCATAATTTAATGGGTTTTTTACCATTTCAGAAACATTGTGTTTCCTGCTGATGACATGACATGATATAAAAAATGCTTCTTATTCCCAGCCGAAATGAGAGTTTCACATATGTCTTAAAAACATTGACTAGAAACTAAGAGCCTGCAGCAATTTGCCAATCTGGCATTTCCACACAGCAGGTGGCAAGAGTCTAATCACATTATGCTGACAAAAAGGGCCTTCTCTCTCCAAGAGGATTTCACTGAAGATGTGGCTGTTAACATACAGCGTATGTTTGTATGAGTTTTTAGGAGGACCCAATACATGCCTACCATACATGTACTATATGGTAATGGTTATCTTGTAATGGGCAAATTTAAGTGTATCCATCACGCAGGTTATTTAGTGTGAAAGTGTTTTGATAAAACATCTTATAACTTTCACTGAAAGCATGACATATTGTAAGTTGAATATTGACACTCAAAAAGGAAAACTAAACAGATTTTTTTTAACAATTTCAAAATTTTAACTTGTGGTTAACTTAAAGGGGCAAGCTACTATTGGTATAATTTTTTATACTACTTATTAATGCTTACCAATTTGTTCTTAAAAATGTAAATTACAAACTGAGAATATGTTTTGTTACCAAAAAATAGAATTGAAAACAAACACTGTACTGAATAGTCGCAAAGTATAGTTAAAACTATAAAGCCAATTGCAAGCATGGAAAACTACCAGATTAATACCAGCAGACATCTCAGTGAAGCATCACTACTTGCTAAAATCACTGGCAAAGCTCAGTTGCAACCAACATTGGCCAGTGATTAACCGGTCCCTAACACAGATATCAAGGTGATCTTTAAATCTTGATTGCAGCCAAAAAATGTCAGAGCTATTTCGCTCTCTGATTGGTGTATTCATCGAAAAATTTTAGTAACTATTTCTCTATTTGACATTGGCTGCACTTAAAATAAAAAATGACCTTGTTTACCACAGCAAATCTACAGTGGTAATTTATCAAACATGTCATGTGAATGGAAAACTAATGTTAATGGTGTAAATTTTTCTTGTATTTTGATTTCTTTACATTTCATTTAATCTGTACCACTGTCTTCAAAATAAAATGTTCGAATGTGGTAATATCCCTGGACAATCCTTATTTTACATGTGTAAATACCTAGAGGAAGGTATTTTCCTGACATTTATGTGCTGTACAACATAATCCACTAGCTGGCATGTTAACTAAAGTTCCTTTATGGCCATTGAAACAAGTCAGCTGTGAGCTGCTGGTAACTAAAACATATCTACCAACAGCTACAGTAGATGGGGAGAGTGCAGTGATTTTCTGAGTTCAGGGACTGGTGTCAAGCAGATTAGCAACATCTTAATGTTTAGAGATGAGTTTCACGTTTGGGCAGACAGACGGCGTAGATAATGACGCCACCTGATGCCAGACAACGATGATGAGTCCTGGATAAAAAGAGAGAAAATTCCGGCATGTTTTACTCACAGGTTGACACCTGGACATTGGCAGGGACACTGATGACATTGTCCACCACAGCATACAGGTTGATGTTGTACTCGACGCCAGGTTCCAGGTCTGGGATAGTGCAGGCGGTGGTGTTACCGGGGACCCTGATCTCCAGCTGGACCCCACCTGTGCTGGTGGTCACGTAGGTGACCAGGTAGTCTGTTGTCAATGCTGACACATCCCACTCCAGGTCAATGGTACGCTCTGTCACACCCCTGATGCGTAGGTTAAGAGCCGGAGCCACTGTGGGTGAGATGACATTTGCCTGTGAAATTAAAACCTTGCAACTTCGCAGTAACGTGCATTTCCTTTCATGCAGCAGATTATTGTCTTTTATTCATGCTCCGTCTCGGTTGACCCACATGTATAAACAACCCGTTCTGATTTGCACTCGACTGAGTCCAGTAGTGCAACAAATGTAGCTTTTGTATGACAGTGGATGTTGAAGGCATTGATATTCTTAGGAGGCTACTAGGACAGAACCTGGCCGTAAACCTGAGAGGCTCTGAGCATGGAATGCAAATGAAGCCTTGCATAAACAAGAGAAGATAAGTTTACAGCTCAATCAGAGAGAGTAACAGATCTTGTCCTGTTGTCATCTAGCGGTATGGGACTTTTCATGGCAGAATGGACTCAGTGGTGGCGAGGCTGGCGGAGAATTAAGCCCTCCTTGGGGAGCCATTGAAGGACTCGAGGTAGCGTTTTAGTTACTTCCGCACGCACACAACAGATGGAGCCTTGGCTGCCTCCTCCTAAAGACTGACACTGGAGTAAAGCAAACTCCTGCGGCATTCACAGAGATTTATCGCACAGACCAGATTCAGTCTTAAGTAAGACACAAGTAGTATAGTGATTGATACAGGTTATAGGGAGTGAGCACTTTAACTAAGCCTTCCAACAGAATGAAGGACACCCACGAGAGTCTCCACGTGAAGCCAACGCTTAGATGTTTAGAGCAGCGGCCCTGCTGAAAGTCTTTGAGTACATCCCAAATAGCACTCTATTACCTTTATAGGCCCCTTCTTGTCTCTGGTCAAAGAAAGTGCACTATAAACTGAGTGGGATGCCATTTAGGACACATTTTCTCAGCCAGGACGAACCCTCCCTGCAGTTCTCTATCTCTCTGTCATTAATCACAGAGTAACATAGCAATGGAGAAGCAGAGAGAGGGAGGGGTGCACCGTTGCACTGCTCCTCTGTCCTACACAGACATTCAGACTAGCCTGTCTTACAGTGGAACCAGGAAGTTCAGACTGGCCTGTCCTACAGTGGAACCAGGATGTTCAGACTGGCTTGTCCTACAGTGGAACCAGGATGTTCAGACTGGCCTGTCCTACAGTGGAACCAGGAAGTTCAGACTGGCCTGTCCTACAGTGGAACCAGGATGTTTAGACTGGCATGTCCGACAGTAGAACCAGGATGTTTAGATTGGCATGTCCTACAGTGGAACCAGGATGTTCAGACTGGCCTGTCCTACAGTGGAACCAGGAAGTTCAGACTGGCCTGTCCTACAGTGGAACCAGGATGTTCAGACTGGCATGTCCTACAGTGGAACCAGGATGTTTAGACTGGCATGTCCTACAGTAGAACCAGGATGTTTAGACTGGCATGTCCTACACTCGGATTAATCCAATAATATACAATAAAGCTGAGGACCACCCCACTGTTTTCAGGGACCATTCACTTCACATTCTTCACTTCACATCATCATTGCTTGACTCCCTTTACTCATCTCATATAATTGTGCTCATTGGGTTCAGACAGATGATTTAGATGGTTTAGACAAAGCAAACTCATCCAATTGCTTGGTTCGAATGGACTAAAAGTTGAGCAAACGTGTTTAAGTTTGATTACTTATCAAACTCTTCTGGATCTGAGCTGAACACAGGATGTCGGTTCAGCTGTATGCCATGATCTTGAGCAAACTCCAGCAATCCTATTGAAGCTGGTTGCCTTACCATTGTATGTTGAGTAAACAAACTTAGCTCATAGTGAGTTTGCGCAGGGAAGACACATTCCATAAAAATAAAAAACCCCAGTAGTTCTGAAAGCAGCATCCAATAGCCAAATTGGGTCTCACAAAGTTGTGAACTACGTCATCACATAATTGTTCTTAAGCTCTGCAGATGTGTACAAATTAGTGGACAGGCTTTGGCTCAACTCACGACTATCTAATCCTACCTCCCACACTGTACTTACCTCATTGGACATCATTCTGCCTGCCAATTAACGCTAACCTTTCCAGAGTGGCTATTGTAACGCATTAGCACATCCAAAAGCAAGCAAATATGATCATGTAAATTTAGTGACAAATTCAATCAGTACTATTTAAAGCAGAATATGCATAGTGGTTGTTTTAGCAGGTGGAATTGCATTAGAGCTGTCAGTAATCCTTAATTTTACAGCTAGCGGTGATTAGTGATGATGAGGGTCAGATTGAACATTTTGCCAGGACACCACGGCCATGTGGTCCTCCGTATTCAAAGTGTCAAAACACCATTTATCATCTCACCCGAAAGATGGCACTCTAAACAGGGCAATGTCCTATCACATTGGATTTCATCTTTAGATCCGAGAGAAGTGCCTCCTACTGGCCTTCCAACACCAGTTTCTGTAGCTTTAGCTCTGCCATTCAGGGACCAAACAGGGCTGATCCTGTTTAGCTTCAGAGACAAGCCAGCAGAGACAAGCCAGTTGATGACTATGTAGAAACATGAACATACCACTCTTTCAATGTACTGTACCGTATCAACAAGGGAACAGGAATATACATTACTTGATAACAGTAAGGACGCACCATTCATTACAAAAGCAAGTCTCTTACATCAGAATTCCAAAAAAACATAAAATAACATATAATGTACTTTATTAATTACTACCTAATTATGAAAAAATGACCTTCGGGCCATCCTAACGTGCTGATATTGTCTCCTTTATTTCTTTGTACTTTGCCTTTACTTACATATGTTTGTAGTAACAGGACTGTACAATTAAGCGTTCCACTCAGATAAGATGTACTTGCTAGGTACCATTGCACTGAACAACTACATCCAATAAAGAAAACAGGGTAGGCGTGAACCCAACCCCCTGAGTGACTCTCAACACCGTATTTAAGGATTTCTTAGTGTTCTCTCAGTCATTTTTACCAGCCGTATTCTTTCCTATTTGAGGCAGAAGCGCTTTACATTCTATTCTCTCAGGCTAACAGGAAATAAGACTAAATCAACTTCAACTCATGTCAGAATTGGCCCTGCCGCACCACCTGCATGCTACCGTCAAAAGATGCACGCATCCTTCCAAGCGGTACAATATCTTAAGAAACAGCTGGAGGCAGTGTTTTCTTGTACGGAGCTCAGTTTTTGTGAAATGATCTGCCAATCTTTGTGAGAGGCGCCGACACAGTCTCAACCTTTATGTCTTCATGGAACACTCATCTCTTCAGTACGTCTGTGATTAAGTATAGTCCAGGCCCAGGGGTGTGAAAGTGAATGGCAAAGCACTGGTTTGACGAACCATCATCGGGCTCCTCTCGCTCCACTGGGATACCCTCTCTCCAATGCTTTTGCTGGGGCTGAGTCACTCTCTTACAGTAGTTCCACTATGCTGCCCTTACTCGACGTGAGTGGGTTGAGTAACTGACAAGGTATTTCTGTCTGGCTTTGCAAACCTGGGGCTGGTGTAATGGGAGAGTACTCTGTGAGCTCTAGTATAGAGCTATAGCCTTGTCTCAGGGTGGTTGGTGGTTTTTTGGTGTCTCTCTGGTGGACCAGTTTCCTGCCTTGTTGGCCATGTCCATCACTGGACTAGTCCACAGTGTCTTCCAATAATGTTGATGCCAGATGTCTGGAGTTAGTCAATCCTGTCTGGTATAATTTTCCTCTCTAATCTGATGTTCTGTTAAATTGGGTACTGTATGCTCTCTCTAAATGTTCTGGTGACTATTTGGATTATCAGAGGACTAGTGCTTGGACAATGCCTCATGACTGCCACCTGCATTTTTGACCCCCTGGTCATAAGAAAGTACCCTTATAAGGGTCACCTGGCACAGATCTCTCAGAACCAAACTCATTCTAAAGCTGCCTCTTCTATTCTGTGCAGATTCATATAGCCTTGTCCAACTACACTAGGCCTTTTGTCCAGAGTTACAATAGAAGACTGATAAAAACTAAAATGACTAAAAAGCTGTAGAAATTAAGCACTTTGTGACAACTGATAAAAAAAAGGGCTTTCTAAAATGATGATCAGTTAACAAAAATCCCATGCAGCCTCTACAGCTCAATTAGACTGACATTTTTATTTTGTTCATGTTTTTCAATTTCACTGTCATTTCTTCAATAGCCTATTGACTACTCTTTCACATTTAACACAAAACGTGACTGAGCCAGGTGTGGCTTCATAAAAAACGTGAGCTCAGTCACAATGCTATTTGCTTTGCCAATTAATGCTTGTCCTGAAAAATCTATACTTATGATTTTCAAATGTCCTAGTCCTTGAAAGGTAACTATTGATATCATGTGACTATGTGATGAATGATGATAACTAGCAATAAACAGCTGCATGGAATCATTGATTGATTGTAGACTACCGTTCAAAAATTTGGGGTCACTTAGAAATGTCCTTGTTTTTGAAAGAAAAGCAATTTTTTTGTCCAATAAAATAACATCAAATTGATCAGAAATACAGAGTAGACATTGTTAATGTTGTAAATTACTAGCTGGAAACAGCAGATTTTTTAATTAAATATCGACATATTGTAAGCGTAGAGAGGCCCATTATTAGCAACCATCACTTCTGTGTTCCAATGGCACGTTATGTTGGCTAATCCAATTTTTTCATTTTAAAAGACTTATTGATCTTATTGAAAACCCTTTTGCGATTGTTAGCACTGCTGAAAACAATTGTGCTGATTAAAGAATCAATAAAACTGGCCTTTAGACTAGTTCAGTACTTTCAGCATCAGCGTTCAAGGGTTCAAAGGCCAGATGCTCAAAATGGCCAGAAACAAATAACATTCTTGTGAATCAGTCTATTCTTGTTCTGAGACATAAAGGCTAATCCATGTGAGAAATTGCCAAGAAACTGAAGATCTCGTACAATGCTGTGTACTACTCCCTTCACAGAACAGCGCAAACTGGCTCTAACCAGACTAAAAAGAGGTGTGGGAGGCCCTGGTGCACAACTGAGCAAGAGCACACATTGGAGTGACTAGTTTGAGAAACAGACACCTCATAGGTCCTCAACTGGCAGCTTCATTAAATGGTACCTACAAAACACCAGTTACAATGTCAACAGTGAAGAGGCAAGAGACTGCACTTTAAGGCCATTATTCATTATTTAACAGTAACTTGAATATATTTTGGTAAACAGCCCAAATAACAAAACCTGTGTCAGTGTCCAATTATTTCCGTACTGTATAATAAAAAATGAGAGAACTGACTTCCAGGTCCAGAGTTGAATATGATCGTTATAAACTATTGCACAATTTTCATTTTTATACACAAAACTCACCAGTGACAAAAATTATGAGATACAGGTTGTAAGCTTAGTGTTTCTGATCGGGTTGACAATATTTCTTCTAATTATCTGATCTACAGTAATTATCTAACTAACCCTGAACTGAATTACTGCGTAATTGGTCAGATGCTCGAATAAATTCTGAGCCCATGTGTTATCAGAACAGAACAGTAAAATAGAGCTCCACCCCTCTCTCTTTGACAATTACAAGCATGAATTTGGGAAAAATAACTCCTCCCTTCCAAAGATATAAGAAAGATGTTAACACCTGTGAAATTGGGATTTGTTCAAAGCATGGGAACAAATGCTGCTCAATATTCACGCATATCAGTGTTTCAAGACAGATCTACGGTACTGTAACTGTCCATGAGTGATTAGCGAAAATGTAATCTTTAGCATGTCATTTTTGGATTGGTTTCTAGAGATTTGATAAAAGAGAAATTAAACTACTATTTAATTTAAACATTGTTTTCTAAAATAAATAATTTATGATGAATGGGTTTGATCTAAGTACATATTTAATGTTTTTTTTTCTGTGTATAATCTACTTAAATAAGTAACAGGAAGCCCATATAGCGAAGGAATCTGCATAGTTACTACTTGACAAGAATGAACATGTATCTTATAAAGGTTCAGTGCCTTTCTGGGACTGCAGATGGGTTATTATTAGCGCTGTCAAACTATTAAAATAATGAATTGCCAATCTTCTGCAGTTAACCGCGATGAATCGCAATTTTAGAGGCAGAATTTTAGAGTTCTTCCTCTGTCCAGTGTCTGTGTCCTTTTTCCCATCTTAATCTTTTCTTTTTATTGGCCAGTCTGAAATATGGCTTTCTCTCTAAGACTCTGGCAAGAAGGCAGAGTGAAGAGTCGCCTCTTCACTGTTGACACTGAGACTGGTGTTTAGCGAGTACTATTTCATGAAGCTGCCAGTTGAGGACATGTGAGGCGTCTGTTTCTCAAACTAGACACTGTAATGTATTTGTCCTCTTGCTCAGTTGTGCACCGGAGCCTCCCACTCCTCTTTCTATTCTGGTTAGAGACAGCGCTGTTCTGTGAAGAGAGTATTGTTGAACGAGATCTTCAGTTTCTTGGCAATTTCTTGCATGGAATAGCCTTCATTTCTCAGAGCAAGAATAGACTGATGAGTTTCAGAAGATAGTTCTTTGTTTCTGATCATTTTGAGCCTGTAATCAAACCCAGAAACACTGATGCTGAAGATACCGAACTAGTCTAAAGAAGGCTAGTTTTATTGCTTCAATAATCAGCACAACAGTTTTCAGCAGTACTAACATAACCACAATAGTGTTTTCTAATGATCAATTATCCTTTTAAAATGATGAACTTAGATTAGTTAATCTAAGTTCATCTATGTAGATAGTCTATAACTGGGGATGTGGCTGTGTTCAGAATTATCCAATCACATTCAAACTCATGTTTAATAGAAGTCATTACATACCTGCCATCATTTAAAGTGACTCTGATTAATCACAAAAAGTTCAGCTGTTCTAGTAGGATTTTCCCGACATTTTCTTAGTTGCATCTCAGAGCAAAAGCCATGGTCCGCAGAGAGCTTCCAAAGCATCAGAGGGATCTCATTGTTGAAAGATATCAGTCAGGAGAAGGGTACAAAAGAATTTCCAAAGCATTAGATATACCATGGAACACAGTGAAGACAGTCAAAGGCTTCCATCTTGCCACCCTACCCCATAGCCCATTCATATGAAGAATATGGGAGATTGTTGTCACATGTAGCACACAGCCAGTAGTTACCAGAAATTCCTGCAGTTCCTTTAATGTTGCTGTAGGCCTCTTAGAAGCCTCCCTGACCAGTTTTCTTCTTGTCTTTTCATCAATTTTGGAGGGTCGTCCAGTTCTTCGTAATGTCTCTGTTGTGCCATATTTTCTCCACTTGATGATGACTGTCTTCACTGTATTCCATGGTATATCTAATGCTTTTGAAATTCTTTTTTTACCCTTCTCCTGACTGATATCTTTCAACATTGAGATCCCTCTGATGTTTTGGAAGATCTCTGCTCTGAGATGCAACTAAGAAAATGTCAGGAAAATCCTACTAGAACAGCTGAACTTTATTTGTGATTAATCAGAGTCACTTTAAATGATGGCAGGTGTGTAATGACTTCTATGTAACATGAGTTTGAATGTGATTGGTTAATTCTGAACACAGCCACATCCCCAGTTATAAGAGGGTGTGCACACTTATGCAACCAGGTTATTGTAAGATTTTCATTTTTCCCCCTCGAAGATTTCAGTTTTTTTTTCAATTGAATTGTTCACATTATAGGTCACATTAAAAGTGGAAAAAGTTCTGACATGATTTATCTTTGTCTCATTCTTTTATATCACAAAAAACTGGCATTTTCACAGGGGTGTGTAGACTTTTTATATCCACTGTACGAACTTGGGACTTATAGTTTACAGCTCCGCTTCTCTAACCACTACGTTATTTAACAAGGTGTACTCCAGTCAGTCACTTACTCACTCACTCACTCAGTAAGAGACATTCGCTCTTCTTGGCCGGCTCCGCTTACGCGGTCTGGCAAAAAAAGGAGAAGTAGCAAGGTGCGAATGAGAGATGCTGTTTCTATGGCACAAACCTAAAACCATTGACATTCAGTACATTTTATTGAGGGTGGGGGGACCGGGGTATAAAACCTATTAGCACGTTTAAGTCATGCATAATCACATTCCATTCCAATGGGTCATGATGACTGGTGTTTTGAATGATAGTGTTTTTAAGGCAGTTAGAATTCTGTGATGGGAGGGATACTCATCATGTAAATGTAGCTGTTTTGTTTTCACTTCAGCAAATGTGTTTCAATTCAACAGTCTCATTATTCTCATAGCAAAAGCAAATCCAGATTTTTCTACAGTTGTTATAAGAAACTCTTACAATGCCTGCCACCCTATGAGCTCTGAATAGGCTCTGGTAATTGAATGGCCTAATTTTGTGTAGTACAACATCTTCCGTACACACCCTGTGCTATTTTAACTCTAAGTGCCAAGAAATAAGCCATTTTGGCTCCAGCAAGTCCAGCAATTGAAAAGAAGAGTCGGCGAGGTAGAGGATAGGTAATATTGATAGGTAATATGATTTGCTCTTTTTCCGTTCTCCTGCAAGATGACAGCTGTCTAGCAATAGGGAGACCAAGAGTACCTGCTGTGAACAAAGCATGCGTGATTCAGAAATTGCCTCAGCTTCAGTTAATGTGACATCTTCTCCAGTGAATATGACTTTTGAAAAATAAATGCTGTTCCACTGCATGTCGTCGCCAATCTGACGCCGCATGGGGGGGGGGGGCTGCAAGGTTTATTTTCCCGTTTGGAAAGGCAAATGCTGCAGTGGATTCAGTTGCTTTTGTATGGAGGGCTTATCTGTTACCTGGATATACATCATTCTTGGAAGTATTTGCCAGATGATAAGAAGGGCACACCTCACAGAAGAACCAATGGCAGACTGGACCCTCCGGTCAGCATAACCCCTGTGAATGTTCACCTTCTCTGGATGAGATTTGATGCGGTCTCTTGAATGTTTTGTCTAAAGCTTCATTTACTTTACCATTAAAAAGTCACGGTAAAGTGCATAATCCGTGAAGCTACGGTACTGTTTTGTACTGTTCCTCACCTGCAGAGCAGTCGTCCCCTGCGAAGCCCTCTTGACAGGCGCAGAATCCCTCCTTGCAGACGCCCTTTTGACTGCAGTTGTTGGCGCAGTAGGCCAGGGAGCAGTCTTCTCCCAGGTACCCCGGGCGACAGTGGCAGGTCCCGTTGGCGCAAAGCCCCTGGTCGGAGCAGTCGTTGAGGCAGCGACTCAGGGTGCAGTCCTCTCCAGCGAAGTTCTCCTCACAGACGCACTCCCCGCCGACGCACAGCCCTCGACCGGAGCAGTCGGCCGGGCAGCGGGGTTCCGAGCAGTTGTCCCCCCCGAAGTCACGGTCACAGACACACTCACCGTCCATACACACGCCCTGTCCGGAGCAGTTGTCAGGGCAGCGTGGCTCGGAGCAGTTCTTGCCCGTCCAGCCGTCGTCACACACGCATCCGCACAGATCCACGTTAAAGCTGCCGTGGCCACTGCACTGAGGGATGAAGTCCAAGCGACCTAGAGTGAGAAGGAATAACACTCTAGCGCATTAAAAATAAATGCAATAAATGCGTAAAACAAACCCACAAACTTTACAAACCCCCGCGGTTTCATATCCTGTCTCGATTCACTTAAAACACGGCACTCCGTAGCTGTGGTAAATGAGAACCTGACCCCATGCATTGGCCTTAAAGTAGGCTATTACCGGGGTTCACCATTGTCAGGTTGTCAGTTGTCAGGCTACTGTTTTTCCCCACTTACCCGTGGCTGAGCTCTCCCCGCAGCCGCAGTTGCCGGAGCCACACTGGACCCTGAGCAGAGACACCTCTCTCTCCAGCATCTCGACGCGGGTGGCCAGCTGCTGCACCGCATCGGCGGCCGGACAGGGGCAAGCCTGCTTGGGGATGTTGATGCGGTGGGTGAAGGTGACCTGGCTGTCGGCGTCCACTGTCTGCTCCGTGAACTCTGCGGGGCCCTCCCCGACACCGCCGGAAACGGTCCCCCCGACGGCCTGGCCGGGCGGGGCTGACTCCAGATCCACGGAGCACAGCGAGTCCAGCGGCACGTTGATGTTGTACACGTGGTTGAACACCATGGGTTGCTCCTTGACCGTCTGGTTGTCGGGCTGGCTGGCGGGGCCACCTGGAGGGGCCTGTCGTCTGACCCTGGTGGTACGTACCAGGTTCCCCCGCTCGCCGGACGCGGACGGAGCTGCCTGGGCCCCTAGAAGGAGAAGGGTCAGGCCAAGCAGCCAGCCTCGTGCAGGGACCATGGTGAACCGCCACGGCTTTAGAGCCATGGGCCTGGGCTGGGCTCTCCACGCACCGTCGCACGGTACTTAATGACAGACTTCTGAGGATCTGCAGAGACGAGAAAGAAACAGTAGAGGATAGACGAGTGGGGGGGGGGGTTGCTTCCCTTCCTCTTCTGGAAATGAGAAATGATATTTGATTTAGTAGTGTGAAGGAATAATTGGCTTGGAAAAGAACCAGATGCGTATGGAACAACCCTTAAATGTACTTCTGCACACAACACCAAATATTTGATCTTTCTCACAGACGAGGGGAGTTGAAATATTAAGCACATAGAACATGTGGATACATGGATTCAACAGAGCCATAGCTTTAGTGCTTTTTTCCTTGAACTGTAATCCTCTCTCTCAAGCAAGTGGCTTTAAGGACAGGAACAAACTTCAGAATCATATTGAGTTATTGATTACAGGCTTGAAATTGCTGTGGTCAAAATGTAATTATCTACAATTATATTTTTCAATTTCCGTTAGACAGGCTAAACTAAGTGGTTTTCTAAAAGAGATTTATCTTAAGAAGGTGAAACAGCCCACACTAAAACCTGTGTAATCTACAAAAACTCAAATACTTTTTTTTTTTAATTCTGATATACATACAAAGACAATTTATTATTATTCTTTTAAATCAAAAAGCCCTACTGTAAACGAGAAGTCAACCATTCATACTGTTATCAATCCCTATGCAGTTTCACAAAGCAAAGTATATCCTCTTGACTCCATCTTTGAAACCTGCTGTCATGGACTTTGGGTCATGTCTTTACTGATAATCTTTAAAGTTTCCTGATGAGCACGCCGCACCCTCAAGGTGAGTGCAGAACAGTGCACATGTGCTGAACTGAAACAGTCATCAACAAGACAGAGTATGTACGGCCCTCTAGAGATTTTTAGTGGGTGATACGTTCAAATATACAGTGTGTGATATACTGTCACATATTAGGCTCAGCCTGGTATACCTTTATATACGACTTTGGCCTTGGAAACGGTTACATTGTTAGAACCCCCCCGACACACACACACGCACACACACACACACACACACACACACAAAATGGGAAATGTCCCCACCTCTGCTCATGCGAAAAGATCCCGTTTGACATGATACAAGCCATTTAATCAGCAAATCCGCCAAATAAATGGGAACCAGAAAGATGAGAAAGAAATCTATTGGACAAACCCAACTGGAACATTCTTTTCACACCCATTAACCAGGGCAGGGTCTCTTTGATTAAAGTGAAAACGGGCTACTTGCAGTTCTGAAGTCAAAATTACATTCAATAAATGGCCCAGAATGGTTGTCCCTTCTAGCCTTCTAGCCAAACACACTGACATGAATTGTATAACGAACGGCCTTGCTCCTCTATACCACAGCAACTAAGACACGCCACATGATCTCTAGGTCGTAAGGACATTGAGATTATGAGCTGAATACGTTGAACTTCTATAGACTTGAGAGTCAGGACATTTACCTCAGGCCTTTAGGTCTCAGTATTCTCAGTGGGCCCACAGCGTTCTGAGACAATTACGTTTCATTAAGGCTTGTTGTCAGGCCTCAATTAGGAGGCATCTGTACTAGAAACAACAGGATCATAGGATCAGGGCCAATAGAAACAACTATCACAATCTACTCTTCAAGAGCACTTTGTTTTAGTACGCATTTCCTCCCTGGACGCACTTAATGGTCAACCCCCAGACTTGACCGTAATGAGAACTGACAGCAAGGAGACTCACAGTTCTGTTGTCGTGGAACCTACAGCTGAACGGGCAGAAGTAAGGAGGCATCGTGGGAGCTGGGGGCATGTTGACAAGTTAGGTAGTCAGTTTGGCACTACTACGGCATATTGCCATGTTCGGCTCTGCCGTGTACTGACTAGCAGTGTAAAAGTGACAAAAGTACCTTTTAAAGTGGATGCCAAGAGAAAAACAGTGTACGCTTTTTTTTTCACAAAACTGGTAATTTCAAGAGATATGAGTTTGTAGTCCCAGACGATACCCTGCTGTCTGGAATTATCAAAAACCGACTGAGGCTTAAAGCAATCCTCTTCGAAGTTGATGATCATGAACCTTAAAAACCTGACTGCTGGAAACAATGTGAAATACTAACTGTACTTTGCATAATACACCTTCTCGGTGTACCCTTCAGACAGCACCTTCCGGCCAGACATCGGCAGCTCTGTGCTGACACTGATGATCTTTACAAAAGAATCAATGTGTCTTTTTCCTGTACATAACCTGAGTAGGACAATTATTCATGAAAAAGAAAGACATTTTACTTTCACTCTGCACCCAAAATAGTAAGCTCTTCAAGGTACTGTGGGTCAAGCAGACACGTCTGGAGGTCATTTATGACAAAAGAGCCCTCATTAAGGTACTGATGGAGCCTAGCAATAGAGCCAAACAATCCTTTGTTATGGGGGCGATAAGGATTCTGAATGTTTAAAACCACCACCACCAATAGAATAAACTATACACTGTAAGTACAGTATGCAGCACACTGACAAATCAGAGATTTTATAATCTTTTAAATTTGGTTTTAGTATATGTGTATGTTTGTTTTTGTGTACACTGCGCCGCAAACAAAATTTTCCCCTGGGAATAATAATGCTATTATAATATCTTTACCCAAAGCATGTTTGAAAGCATGTTCTAAAAACAGTTGTAAAACCTTGGTTTTTGGTCTTAACCAAAAACATTTTCCTTACATGTATTTTCTTTTAGAGACTATGAATAAACTGAAGACCTCTTTCATCCAAATATGTATTTTATGGTTATGGTTTAGGCTTGAGATTTGGCAGATAGCATAGTGGTTAGAGCATCTAACCAGCAACCAAAAGATTGCTAGATTGATTTTGCGAGGCAGCAAGGTGAATAATATGAGCAAACTTGAGCAAGACAGGTAACCCCTGCTAGCTCCAAGGTAGTTGCTGTAAATGAGAATGTGTTCTGGGTCAACTTACCTAGTAAAATCAGGGTGGAAAAATATCTAAATAAAAATAAGAGGTTACAAGAGAAGTATTGAAATGTGTATGTTCCAATTATTATTATTATTAAACCGTTTTTCCCTAATGATGTAGAGAGATGTTCAACGGGAACTTTTCTCAAAGTTGAGTATGCACAGTACAGAAGCAATAGAGCAAAGTACTTTACATTCATAACAGATAAATGCTCCAATCCATACCACATACCAAAGAGGAACAAAAACAGAGTATCAGCACAGGCAATAATGAAAACCTAAATCTTTTCACACATTTTAAGCAGCCATTCCAATAACACATTTACTGAGCCTCCCCTATATCCAGAGCATCTGCTTTCACCTTGGTATGAACATCACATTACCATCAAGTCGGACCATATCATAACTCGTGTCTGTTGACACCTAATAGCCCCTTTCACCTTCCTTCTCACAGAGAACCGATACCAGTCTGTCATGATTGAAATGTCAGGATGAGGAGCTTGCATGACAAAAGTCCATGTGGAATAACATCTGGATGTTTGAAAATTGAGAATTCCACTACACTGTCTTTCTCCAATACCTGTGTGACAGTTAAATTATGCAGGCAACAGCATAACATTGTGTGTTGCTCTTATTCCTGCATCCTTACAGTACATCTGTTCCTTACTCAAATCTCAGAAGCATGTGTGGCACAAACGTTCACATAAATGTGGTAGGTTTATTAATTCTGAATCTAACCAATTCAAATTATCTTATCCACAGTAATAAGAATAAAAAACTCTGATGTATTCTTGTATTATGTAAATGGCCTGTGTGTAGTTAAATGAACTAGTGAAAGTTGGGAAGTGTACAAATATAGTGTATTTTAGGTGTACAGAAAGATGGAAAATAAATAAAAGGTACATTCACTTGATGTTACTTTACAGTTTTCATTTAAGACAATACAGTAGTTGTATCAAGAAGAACAAAACATTCCTTTGATGATACAAGAATATCAGAATCCGATACTTATGTGTTGGTGGTAGACAATGTATTTTTCACATCTACGTCACACTAAAGATCGTCATGTACTGTATGAAGATGGAAGAAAGTTCTCCAATTGAAATCTCTGATCAAACGTGTAATTAATTTCATGGCATTGTTATCTGGATAAGCCCACGCACAAAAATATAAGAAACATTTCAGTTTCTCACTTTCACCTGACAGTGGTAATGACAACCTAAGACATTGTCGCAAATCTAGATTTTTTATTTAGATATTTAGAAAGACTCAAGGTAACAACATGACATTGTGTGCTGTCGCCCATGATATTCACCTTCATGAGATCAGAATTATTAATGGAATGCCATGTGTCTTTATACCAAAATTGTCTTCATGCAAAGATGACTGTCAGGACAGAATAGTTTGGGTTTTAAATGAATAACTACACCAGTTCTACTCAGTGGATTCTTAAGAAGACTGCAGGTTCAATGTGTTCTTCCTCAATGATGCACACAAGCTTCTGAAAAGTAATTTCACATGTATTCATGAAAACACAACACTTTTTTTGCACTTGCTATGTAAATAAAAATATGCAGTTTTCAGATCTGCAGTCCAATCATTATCTCTATGCACCAACATAAGATTGTTGTGGCCTTGTGATTTTCTCCAGTCTGAATGTGGTCCATAAGCACTACACCCAAGTTATTCAAATGTTCCCATCCTCTTCCTATACTATTACCCTATCAGGTCTGTGGCCTGCTGGTTTTTGGTTCAACCTAATAATGAATTGCACCCACCTGGAGTGCAGGTTCCAGTAAGTCCCACATTAGAGGAAAAGAAGGTCACATTAACCTCTGCATGATTGTGTATGTTTTCATTGAAATGAGAAAAAGGCAAAATAGTCTTAAGGTTCTGAGCATGTGCTGTATTTAAGAAGCGTATGAGTGCCGTATGTACTGTATGCTATCCATCTAATATCTAATTTTATAAGGCCTTCATAATGTGATCATAAAATACTATTTTAAATTGCACTGCATATAAAGAGGGTGGAAATATTTAAATAACTCATATATGGTGTCCTGTTTCCCGATTGACCATCTAAAACTGAAAAAAAGAAAACCACAAGGTCGCAGCTGTCCCCTGGTACTGCAGAGCTAATGATTGGGCTGTAGATATGAAGTTTTGAGCTTTAATCCAAGATCTATTATTTTTTTATTTTCACTGTAAAATTGAAGCTCAAATAAATGTATGAGGACTTCCAAGACATGGTAAATGTATATTATGTGAACATCAATCAAATATTATGTTTGATATACAAGTGATGGGCCAAAACAAAAACAAACAATAAAAACAAAAATAGCACTGATGGCACCAGGATGCAGTGTGGGAAGATGACAAGCCAGTGGAGGGTGTGTGATGCTCTGGGCAATGTTCTGCTGGGAAACCCTGGGCCCGGGCATTTATGTCGACATCAATTTGACACATGCTACCTGCATAAATACAGTGCCTTCAGTTCTTTCCACAGATTCTCGATTGGATTCAGGTCTGGACTTTGACTTGGCCATTCTAACACCTGGATATGTTTATTTGTGAACCATTCCATTGTAGATTTTGCTTTATGTTTTGGATCATTGTCTTGTTGGAAGACAAATCTCCGTCCCAGTCTCAGGTCTTTTGCAGACTCCATCAGGTTTTCTTCCAGAATGG
>JACXGI010004406.1:30398-47317 GCA_016801175.1 Esox masquinongy | reverse complement strand
TGAATGTGTGTGCTTTGCATGTTTGCTCCTGCTCTGCATTGATGTGCTTTCAGGGTTTTGTTTGCCATTTGTCCCCCTCCCTCTGAGGGTCAATCGAGGTAGAGGGACATGAATGGGCGTTGTTCAGCACATTCTGGATCAAATTTGCCTCAACTGGAGCAAGACCCCACTCTGTTGACACCCTGTTATTCCCCAATATTAGCAAATTTTCGTGTGTGTGAGTTTTGTCACTTCTAATAACATTAGAGATGTGTAGATAAGTAAAGCTACATTTGATTAATATTTAATTTGTGACATAGCTACAGCTATCATAAAAACATTGCGCATAATTCCTTCCACTTTATGGCTGTGGGAAGCATGCAGGCTTTCTGCCAGGATGGTCTGTTTGTCGCTTTCCATTGTCTCTCCTCTGTCCAATAAATAAAAATGTCTCAAATTTGTCTACAAATTACATATTTGAACTAATTTTTATGCACAAATAACTCAACCCATGCACCACCTGCCTTTCCTTTCTCTTGATGGTGCAGAGAACTCAATTTCCTATAGCTCCAGACTCTTGCTCGTCATCCATTAATTCATACGTTTTTCTCCTGTTTTGAAACTGTAAATATCATTGCCATGACAGACTTTTGTATCGCTGTACATTTGCACTTCGCAGTGACCATTCTGTTTACCGTTTCTGCCTTCAGTAGACACAGCGACTCGCTGGGTTCTGCCTGTAAATACCTGCCCTGCTATAATAAGAATAGCGGTTGGAGAGGACACAATCTCTGCAAGACTGGAGGATTACAGGTTTGGAACCAATGAGACCAGCTGGGCTTCAAGTTTTTTTTATTTTTTTAACGAAGGGGAAATCTAGTGTTAGGAGGGGATGGGCGAAGAGGATATTACCACTCCATCCCTGACTCCACTGTCTGAGGCTGTTTGTCAACAGTCTTAGTACACTGAAAAGCCATTAGAGCAAAAAGCACTTCCCGCAACTTATCATTATTGCAGCCTAAATCAAATAAAACCATTCAAGATTATGCGGTCAGATGGTGCTGCTAGACCAATTTCGGGATAAGGTTGATGCAGGGATGGTAAAAGCCAAGTCCCTGTGGAGAGATCCATCAGAAGGAGGCCTCAATCTCATCTAATTTTACCTGATTGATCACTTTAAGCCTATAAGTGATGGTACATGATATTTTTGTGAATGCACATATGTAGGGATACAGTTTGTCTGCACTCCCACATTACACACTGATAACAATGTTTCACCCTGTTTGCAGTGCTAAGATGAAGGAAGAACTACCAGACGGATAACTAAGGCAAAACGCATTTTCGTTGGAGGATGAAAAAGTACTGTATGTCTCCTTTGCTTGGAGCTTTATCTCTTTTGACAGATTCAGCGTTTTGGTTTGCTGTGTGGTCTAAAATTGTACATTAACAAACACAAAGCCGCCCTAGAAACGTGGAGCAGCCTATTCCATATCTAGCAAGGAGGGGCCCTAGGCTAAGCTGTATTCTGGGCCTGTGTTTCCAGTCACAACATTCCACTGGTCGTATCTCACAGAGAGCCCCAACTGCTTTTAATCAGCTGGGTCACGAGGTGCCCCAGATGCCTTGGCTAGTTTTGGGTGGGACAGGCAAGGAGGGGAGAAACTCCTAATAGTCCACAGATTTGTGCCCCTCTACTCCGCTTTTTTTCTTTTCTCCTGAATTGCATCATCCTCCTCTGAGAGCAATTTTGGCCATGCTCGCACATATTGGCCCTGCGTTTTCACCACATGACACAAATGTCTATACTTTCCAGCTTCTAATACTTTCCGTCATACAGCGTGGTGATGAATATTTTGAAAGGAGCCCTGTGTGCTTTCAGAGCACAGTCTATAGAGATGTACTTGTCCAGAGTTTCCTGTTTTGAATAGCTCTATGACTTTAGCAGAGGCGCATGGGGCAGGTGCAACCAGAGAATGTCATCTTTGTATACAGACCAACATGGTGATTGTAATACAGCCAACTCTTCTATGGAAACCCAAAGCTTCCTGTGAGTTTCTGTGTGCACTGTTCACCATGTGTTGAATGACATGGCCCTGAGGCTACCCATTCTGTATGCTTTAATTCCACAGCTCTCAGCGAAGGTCTCTGGCCACATTGTGAAATCAGGCTTCATGTCAATCAGCTGGTCAGTGTTGCATTAGTATTGCATTTCTATAACTCTAGAGACATTGTTGTCACGCCTAGAACCGTCTGCTGTATCTCCTTTTTTTTATTTGAATTTACACTTTATAACCATCTGATTTGCCTGTTGAATGCCAGCTGTGTTTTAGCAAGGGATTTGATTAGTTTGAGGTGTTTTGATTTTGTTTGATTAACCTGACATCTTGTGTGAAACAAACCCCTAAGCAGGGTTTCCCCCGATACCTGTTCAGGGAGTAAATGTGGGATATCACGTCACAAGTGATTTTTCCATTTAATTTCCACAGGAATATTGGTTGTTGGTGACCCTGCAGATGGTCGGTTTTGATTGGTGCTGCACGTTAAGCCCCGCCCAATCAAAACATTTAATTTGACATGCCTTAGGTATTTTTGGCTATGGACTGCACTAGGCTTCGTAGAGGCTGTCGATGAGGCTTGTGTTAGCTTGGTTTAACAGAAGGGGGAATTTGTTAGGAAAAGCACAGCTTAGTAAGAAGACAGAGCACAGTAAAACAAATATTCTCCATTAAGGTCAGACGTTACCTGTATTTGCTTGACAAACTGACTTTCCCTAACATCCATGCTCTTAACTTTTGTGTGCTGTTAAGGCTACAGATGGGTATTGCTGCCCCTGAGCACATATCTAGGGTCAGCTTAGCAGCCTCATCTTAATCACCCTTAATAGGATGTATAAAGCACAAAGACAACAGAAAGCAACTGCCGCCTAGTGTACAATTCAGTCGCTGTTATTTTTATCTGCATACGACCTGGAGGGATGTCTCAAACTTTCATTCTCACTGTGCTTAGTGTGGTTCTGCTGATGTTTATGCACGTTACCTGGGTACTGTAGTACTCATTTCCTTCTTCCTACCCCTCCCCTCTCCAGCACCTCTCTACCCCTGAGTCCCCTGGAGGGTTACACGGGCTGAGTTGAACTGGCCCCATGCCTGCCCTATCTAGCGGCGTTGTATTCAGTGAGCTCATTCCAGACTCCCTTGGTTCTTTAAGGAGTCAAATGGGAAAAGGGCCTTTTGTACTTCCATACATCCAGGCTATCCAGATGCATCCATGCTGCTAGGACTTTCAGGAACTGTGTCAATGTAGCTCCATTGTCCATTCCTCTCGGACACTCTCTGTAACCCCCCCCCCCTCATAGCCTGCACGGTTGGCTGTGTTGAGCAGTCCACATGCATAGCCCTCCTGCCCCCTGCTTTAAAAGGATTACAGCTGTGTACGGCAGGAATGGCGTCCCAGCGTCCCTTTTTCCAGCAGCGTGTTATCAAGCTTAGCGATCTACGCTGACCATCTGCTCTCTTTTTTCGACCAGCTTCTACCCGCCCATCAAGCTTTCATCCTTGCTTACTCCCTTTTTGTAACTCCACATCGCTCTCTCGTTTCTGACTTTCACCCTACACCCCCCCTCCCCCAACCCCAATACATTCCTCCAGTCCACACTCTGCCTTTCCCTGAGCTCAGTCATGTCTTCACATCTCATGTCACTTTCTCTCTTATCTTTTTGTACTCTTTTGTCTTTGGCCACTTATCCTGGCTCCATACCCAGTAACTAGTAGAGAAAACACTGCTACAACCTGATGAACTCAGCCGTCTGACTCCAGGCTACTGTTACGATAGCTCCGTGAGTATCAGCATGCGTACTGCTTTGGCCAAAGGAGCCATGGGCCCTGTTAACCCACACGACGATCCACTTTTGGGAATGTTTACGAAATCAAAAAATGATTAGGCTACAGTTTAAAATGCAAGTTAGGATAATTTTGTTAGGTCTTTCTCTTCAGTATTCTATGGGCTATTCTTTCCACACTGTATGTGCCTTAGGCCTATGTATTTTATAGTATAGCGTATAGGCAATTCTAATTGTTTTTCAGCATTTATTTTTTACTGTTAAATATTTTTATGATTTTATTACTGCACATTTCATTTCATTTGTAAATATCTCCATCCTGACTTTTCAAGAGGGAAGATCTACTTCTGTGAATGTTTATAGCCTGTCGGCAACCATTTTCTTCTGTATTCTATATACTATTTTTCCACTTTTGCTTTAGACCAATAAATAAAATTGACCTGTGGTTTATCAATTCATCATATATTGGTATGACTATGCATATTGAGAGTTAAATTACGTCTCTACTAATATGCATATTACATTAGTTTGTGACATCTCTCTGGAACCCAAAATATTCCCAAACAACAGAAGATTATGTTTCGGCACCAAATGATCCCTTGTCGCCATCACATTGTTCTCTGGGTTCATTTTCTTAATCGATCCTCTTCTTCTCCCTAACAGCAAGCCCTACTCCCCACTATTCTTTTGCAGTACGCTTTACGCCGTATCTTCAATGTTTCTGACTGGTTAGAATTTGATGTTCAGAGTGCCTGCACAGCTAATATCGTTTCCCCAACCCGTGCATGTTGTTACTTTATTGGGTTGTGGCTATTCCTTTCGTTAGTTATAGAGCCATCACGGAATTCGATCTTTAAAGAATACTCACTGTAACTCACTTTTAACAAATTGGGACGAGTGGGAGGCGTGATCAGAACAATGTATTATAGTTTGATTGACTGATTTGAGACATAACATTTATTGTTTTAAAATAGCAAAAGGTAGGGGAAGACGTTCGCTTGCCAGGCTCCAACCTTTATACTAATAATCTGTATAATTGTTTTTAAGTAGGCAAACGGATCCTAAAATCAACTCCTAATAAATTGTTTACAAATACGAATATGATTATAGTGAAGATGGCACACCACTAAATATAATTATTTTGATTGAGGGTAAAAATAAAATAAAAAGCCAAAATCGCAGCTTTCTGCTGTTTAGAAATCGCGCATGTTCAAATCCCAATTTCAATATGTTTTCGATTAATCATGCAGCCCTAGACTTGGTCGATTGTGGAACTTGCTATGTCAGGTTAGTAGGTTCAGTTCACAGGACCACCTGTATGCGAAATGTACGCATGCACGACTTTGTAAGCGTTGGCTAAACAGTATACATTATTGTAATTATGGTATAAGCTTTCAATAACTCACACTCATGATAGAACTGACAATGCTCACGTGCATAAGGGTAACATGGGGCAAAATGTCCCCCCCCCCCAAGATCCAATGTCTATTTACTGAAACAAAAAAGAAAAGTTTATTGATTTTTTTTTTGTATGTTGAAGATGGCTATGCTTAAGGTAATGGATTACAAAGTAAAAAATTTTCCAGCTACTTGGGTAAGATGCCCCCCCATGACGTTAATTGGCCCTGAGGAATCTTATCCCAATAGATGATAATGCCTTATCATTTTTTATGTTTTTATGAATTGGCCTTGTTTTTTTACACCCCTCACATTTTCCTTACATGCCGTTTCATACAGTTAAACTAAACTTATTATCGTTTAAATAAAGCAGTGTTTTAAATCCCAGCAGTCCTTAAAATGAGATACAGAAGAAAACGTTTTTAATAGTTGGCTGAAAAGGTGTGATGATAAAGAGGAAATTTGTAGTTGATTAAGACTAGTGGCAGCCTGAGAAGGTGTTGAAAAAAGAATGGTGACATTTTGTGTTTTTAATGAGAGTTTCATGGGGGGAGCGTCTTGCCCTATGTTACCCTAGCTTTGCGACCCTGTGTTTTGTCAAGTGAAAGTGGGTCATATGAGGAGAGGAGTAAAGGGAGTGCAGTCATAGAGAAGGATCTGTCTGAATCAGTGCGCTTCAACCCGCTTGTCAAGTGGGAAGCAGACTTATCCTTTTTGTCTAGACCAGCATTTCCTGCAATATAATTTGGGACCCAAAGTGAGTTTGCACAGATAAGAGGTGCGTAGAGAGTGATTAGAATACGTCTATAATAATAACAGTTTCTTCGGCTTGTCAGAGGACGATTTGGGACCTGCGTGAAGTTGGCCCCCCACCAAACGCAAAACTTCAGCAAAATAGGCTCAATCGTTTGTGCTCCGTTTGTGCTGGTTTGTGCCGTTAAAAATTTTCGTTTGTGCTACTTCGGTGTTTTAAATATTAGGCATTTAATTATTGATGATGACGTCACTCAGCCCCTCAACATGCTTCAAATTGAGTCAAAATAGGCTCATTCGTTTGTGCTTCGTTTGTGCTGGTTTGTGCCGTTAAAAGTTTTGTTTGTGCTGCTGTCATTTTTTAGATATTAAAGAATATTTTATAGGTAATTCTGAGGTCACTCAGCCCTCCAACATCCTTCGAAATCAACGAAAATAGTCTTGTTTGTTTGTGCTTCGTTTGTGCCGGTTTGTGCCGTTAAAATTTTCGTTTGTGCTGCTTCGGTATTTTATACATTAGACATTTAATTATTGGTGATGACGTCACTCAGCCCCCCAACATGCTCCAAATTGAGTCAAAATAGGCTCATTCATTTGTGCTTTGTTTGTGCTGTTAAAATTTTCGTTTGTGCTGCTTCAGTGTTTTAAATATTAGGCATTTAATTATTGATGATGACGTCACTCAGCCCCCCAACATGCTTCAAATTGAGTCAAAATAGGCTCATTTGTTTGTGCTTCGTTTGTGCTGGTTTGTGCCGTTAAAAGTTTTGTTTGTGCTGCTGTCATTTTTTAGATATTAAAGAATATTTTATAGGTCATTCTGAGGTCACTCAGCCCTCCAACATCCTTCGAAATCAACAAAAATAGTCTTGTTTGTTTGTGCTTCGTTTGTGCTTCGTTTGTGCCGGTTTGTGCTGTTTAAATTTTTGTTTGTGCTGCTTTGGTATTTTATATATTAGACATTTCATTATTGGTGATGACGTCACTCAGCCCCCCAAATGCTCCAATTTGAGTCAAAATAGGCTCATTCGTTTGTGCTGGTTTGTGCCGTTACAATTTTCGTTTGTGCTTCATCTGTGATTTTAATATTAGAAATTGAATTATTGGCGATGACGTCAGTCAGTCCCTCAACATGCTCCAAATTCAACCAAAATAGTCTCCTTTGTTTGTTTGTGCTGGTTTGTGCCGTTAAAAGTTTAGTTTGTGCTGATGCAGCGTTTTATATATTAGACATTTAATTTTAGGTGTCACCAGCCCCACAACCTGCTCCTCAAAATAGGCTCAATCATGTATGCTCCGTTTGTGCCGCTGAAAGGTTTGTTTGTGCTGCTACAGTTTTAGGTACATAGCTACATTCCCACTGGATAGCGCACTGGCTTTACTCTCTTTCCACTATAGCTCTGTCACTATCGGTAAAGCAGTCGCAAAAACAAACCTTCATCGGCACAAAAGGAGCACAAATGATTGAGCCTATTTTGAGTGAATTTAACCTATGAAATATTATTTAATATCTAAAAAATGATAGCAGCACAAACAAACGGCACAAACCAGCACGAACGATTAAGCCTATTTTGCCGTAGTTTTGCGCTGGATGGGGGACCATCTTTAAATACCTTTAATCGCTTCTGCTCCAGTTGTGCTACTGTCATTTTTTAGATATTAGTCCTAAAAAATATTTTATAGACTCCGAGGTCACTCAGCCCCCCAAATCCTCCAAATTCACCCATAAAAGTATTGTTTGTTTGTGCTTCGTTTGTGCTGGTTTGTGTCATTGTAAGTTTTGTTTGGGCTGCTTCGGTGTTTTAAATATTAGATATTTAATTATAGGGTATGGTGTCACCAGCCCCCCAACATCCTCCAAAATCGGTCAAAATAGTCTTGTTTGTTTGTGCTTCATTTGTGCCGTTAAAAATTTTGTTTGTGCTGCTTCGGTATTTTATATATTAGACATTTAATTTTTGGTGATGTTACTCAGCCCCCCAACATGCTCCAAACTGACTCAAAATAGGCTCAATCGTTTATGGTCCGTTTGTGCTGGTTTGTCCTGTTCAAATTTTCGTTTGTGCTGCTATCATTTTTTAGACATTAAAAAATATTTCACTGGTCATTCTGAGATCACTCAGCTCCCCAACATACTTCAAATTCACCCAAAATAGTCTTGTTTGTTTGTGCTTCGTTTGTGCATTAAAAGTTTAGTTTGTGCCAGCCGCCCAACCTGCTCCAGATTGACTCAAAATAGGCTCAGTCGTTTGTGCTGGTACAGTTTCTGGTATAACCTAATTTCCTACTGGAAAGCACATTGGCTTTACTCTTTTTCCACTATAGCTCTGTCATTACTTCAACTGATTTCGTAAGAACGTCGCAAAAACTATATTTTAACCGGCACAAACGGAACACAAACAATTGAGCATATTTTGAGTGATCTATAAAATATTATTTAGGACTAATATCTAAAAAATGACAGCAGCACAAATGGAGCACAAACGATTAAAGGTATTTTACCTGCGTAAAAATGGTCCCCACCCAACACAAAACTAGGGCAAATGTGCTTAATCGTTTGTGCTGGTTTGTGCCATTACAATTTTTGTGTTGCTTTCATCTTTTAGATATTAAAGAATATAGGTCAAATTCACTCTGAATAGGCTGAATAGTTTGTTCTCCGTTTGGATTGGTATTTTTTTTTTTTTTGCGACTGTCTTTATAATGGATAATGACAGAGCTATAGCAAAGCTAAATAGTGGAAAGAGTAAATCCATGAACTATCCAGTAGGAATGTAGGCTATTTACCAAAAACTATAGCAGCACAAACAACATTTTTGCAGCACAAATGGAGCACATACGATTGAGCCTATTTTGAGGCAGTTTGGAGCAGGTTCGGGGCTGGTGACCTAAAATGAAATGTCTAATATATAAAACGCCGCATCAGCACAAATGCACAAACCAGCACAAACGGAGCACAAACGATTGAGCCTATTTCGATGGAATTTTGAGCATGTTGTGGGGCTGGTGACACCACATCCTATAATTAAATGTCTAATATTTAAAACACCAAAGCAGCCCAAACGAAAGTTGTAACGGCACAAACCAGCACAAACGAAACACAAACAAGACTTTTATGGGTGAATTTGGAGGATTCGGGGGGCTGACTGACCTCGGAGTTATCTATAAAATATTTTTTAGGACTAATATATAAAAATGACAGCAGCACAACTGGAGCAGAAGCGATTAAAGGTATTTTACCTGTGTAAAGATGGTCCCCCATCCAGCGCAAAACTACGGCAAAATAGGCTTAATCGTTCGTGCTGGTTTGTGCCGTAAAAAATGTTTGTGCTGCTATCATTTTTTAGATATTAAATAATATTTCATAGGTCAAATTCACTCAAAATAGGCTCAATCATTTGTGCTCCTTTTGTGCCGATAAAGGTTTGTTTTTGCCACTGCTTTCTTACCGATAGTGACAGAGCTATAGTGGAAAGAGAGTAAAGCCAGTGTGCTATTCAGTGGGAATGTAGCTATGTACCTAAAACTGTAGCAGCACAAACAAACCTTTCAGCGGCACAAACGGAGCATAAATGATTGAGCCTATTTTGAGAAACAGGTTGTGGGGCTGGTGACACCTAAAATTAAATGTCTAATAAATAAAACGCTGCATCAGCACATACGAAACTTTTAACGGCACAAACCAGCACAAACGAAGCACAAACAAGACTATTTTCGTTGATTTTGGAGGATGTTGGGGGGCTGAGTGACCTCAGAATGACCTATAAAATATTGTTTAATATCTATAAAATGATAGCAGCACAAACGAAAATTTTAACGGCACCAAACAGCACAAACGGAGCACAAACGATTGAGCCAATTTTGACTCAGTTTGGAGCATGTTGGGGGGCTGAGTGACATCATCACCAATAATTAAATGTCTAATATATAAAATACTGAAGCAGCACAAACGAAAATTTTAACGTCACAGACCGATACAAACAAAGCACAAACAAACAAGACTATTTTCGTTGATTTCAGAGGATGTTGGGGGCTGAGTGACCTCAGAATGACCTATAAAATATTCTTTAATATCTATAAAATGATAGCAGCACAAACAAAAATTTTAACGGCACAAACCAGCACAAACGGAGCACAAACGATTGAGCCTATTTTGCCGAAGTTTTGCGTTGGGTGGGGGGCCAACTTCATGCAGGTTGATTTGGGTGGTTGGAGGACAGAAAATTTCTCATTTAGCTTTGTTGCTGTGTTATCTCAAACACCATCCAGCCCCAACAAATGCTCCCTAATTCCTAAATCTACAACAGTGTGTCCAGTCTTACCCACAGGCTGTGTTTGAGAGTATGCTGGGTTGCTTGCGTGGGTCTGACCCTGCCATTCTTTCCAGCACTTCTGTGCAGTCTTCATCCACTTGCTGTGACCAGATTAAATGCAGGTTTTTGTGGTTTATGAATTGCTCACACTCGGGGGCCCCCCTCTTTCACTTTGTGTACACACACCCCTCCTCCCCTTCTCGACACTAGAGAAAGTGGCTCTCAGTAGTGAGCTCTTGGAACCATCTGGCCCTCAGTCTGTGGATGCAAGATGACCAGCATCTCTTTCTTCTGTCTTTGTCTCTGTGTCTTACCCATTCACTCATTGTCTCTCCCACACATACACACAGTACTGAGTTACAGCGGTGAAGCACAGCAGCAGGTCTGTCTGTGTGGTCACTCATTATTGGGGCCTTGTTTGCTGGAGATCTACTGGGGAATGGACTGAATGGCAAAATTGTGTGTTCTGAATCCATGATGATAAGTAAATCACATTACAAATTCCTTTTTAGATCGGGAGGAAAACCCCAAAACATTTTTGTTTGATTACCCTTTAATAGCGCATCTAGCAAAAATTGGATTAATTGTTTTACCCCACTGATGAAACCGGAAGGGGACAGTATCTGTTTGGTTCTGTTTGTTCATTCACATGTGTCACTGATGATTTCTCTGGCCCTACTTTTTTTTTTTTTTTACAAAACATGGGTGAATGATGGATCTTACTGTTGAGAACCACCATTTTTTCAAAATGATGTTTGGAAAAAAATTAACACATGTACTTGCATAGTTGTATGTAGAAATTTGCACCAAGCTGTTGTGTAGATTAGCGGTAAGAGCAGCTATCTTTGCATCCAAATGTTGAGGCTATACTTTGTATTTTTATAAAAAGGTGGCTACTCATTCAAAACAACACTGTACTTTACTTCTAGACAACTCCTTAACTCAAGATATAGGAGAATTATCATTACATTTGAATGTGGTGATATTTTTGACGGACCGCGTAAGCGGAGCCGGGCCGCGTAAGTGGAATTTGATCAAGAGAAAGATGGATGGTCACAAGCCATCAAACAATGCTGAGCTACTTGAATTTTTGTGCCAGGAGTGACATAAAGTCACCCAAAATCAATGTGACAGACTGTCGGAGAGCATGCCAAGATGCATGAAAGCTGTGATTAAAAATAAGGGTTATTCCACCAAATATTGATTTCTGAACTCTTCCTAAGATAAAACATTAGTATTTTGTTGTTGAAAAATTAATATGAATTTGTTTTCTTTGCATTATTTGAGGTCTGAAAACCTCAAATAAACCTCACCTTTTTTGGTTATTTTAACCAGTTGCTATTTTCTACAAATAAATACTCTAAATGACAATATTTTTATTTGGAATTTGGGAGTAATGTTGTCAGTAGTTTATAGAATAAAAGAAAACTGTTCATTTTACTCAAACACATACCTATGAATAGTAGAACCAGAGAAACTGATAATTTTGCAGTGGTCTCTTAATTTTTTCCAGAGCTGTATGTATATACGCCTAAATGATGTACTATACCTGCCAGGTAAGCCTACTTAGCAGAGTTTGGCAATCTACAAGACGTGTTGCAGTGGAATATGTTAACTGGATTTTTTCAAAATGTTTAAGCGAGCTGCTCATAAATAGTAGCCTAATCTCACGCAAACATACTCCATGGACATAAATGGTGTCTGTCATGAACAAACGATTTCTGGGACATAATGTAGTATCAGTTCAATTCCCAAATTTGACAAACCCCAAATTCACAGATGTTACCATTGTTCAGGTTTTTTAAGGGGAGTGGAAATTTGGCAACAGACTTGGTGATTGTACAGACTTAAATGACCCAAAACCTTTCAGGGAGGCAAACAAATCACTTACGGGATGGATTTCCTTTTTGCTGACCAATCCCGTAGGCCCGAGCTGGTGAGCATCTCTGATGACTGTCCTGCTGAGCCCCTGCTACTGCCTTCCCCCCTACTCATGACAGTCAGGGAGCTTGATGAAGAGGTTGTAATCAAGGCTGGAGGAATTTAATGTCAATCACTTAAGCCAGTGTTTCTCACCCCTGCTTCTGGAGGCACCCTGCCATGTATGTTTTTGATCTCTCCCTGTCCTAACACACTTGATGTAGCTCATCATGTACTTGATATTGAGCTGATCATATGAAACAGGTGTGATAGAGCAGGGAGAGATCTAAAACATGCAGGCTGGGGTGCCTCCAGGAGGCCTTACCTGTCATTGATATTTTGAGTTAGGAAATTCTCTACAGCTATTGGTTGAGGTGAAGAATGCGGTGAAGAAAAAGGGAGGTTTGTTCAGCTAGATTACTATACTTTCTTTTTTCTTTTGTAATGTTTTACTTTCCTTCTTTCTTTCCTTTGCACAGTGCCACCTGCCTTTCTCTGTATTCGTAAGATATAGCCCTGAGCACAGTTTGCTCCTTTTGCTCATTCTCCTCTCACCCTCCCTGTCAATGTTCCACTTCAAGGGATGAATAGCTTGACAACTAGCTTATCAACTAGCTTAAGCTTAGCTTAATTTACAAGCTTAGTTTCAAACCTTGCTTGACAAATACTTACACAAACTAAGCCATACTAACAACTTTCTGTCTCTTGTCTAGAGATCATGTATTGTACCCTATTTCCAAAAAAGTTGGGACGCTGTGTAAAATGTAAAGAAAAACAGAATTCAATGATGTGCAAATCATTTAAACCCTATATTCAACAGAACTGAGAAATGTTATTGTTTCTTGAAAAATATGTGTCCACGTGTTTCAAAAAAGCATGGACCGGGGCAACAAAAGACTGGAATAGTTGTCTAATGCTTAAAAAACAACCTGGTAGAACATCTCACAATTTACTAGGTTGATTGGCAAAGGGTCAGTAACATGATTGGGTATAAAAGGTGCATCCCAGAGAGTATAAGTCTTTCAGAAGTAAAGATGGGGAGGGTTTCACTGCTCTGTGAAAGACTGCACTGGCAAATAGTGCGAGAATTTAAGAATAACTTAAATTTGCAAAGAGTTTGGGGATCTCATCACCTACGGTATATAATATAATTAAAAGATTCAGAGAATCCAGAGAAATCTCTGTACGCAAGCGACTAAGCCAAAAACCAATATTGGGTGGCTGTGATCTTTGGGCCCTCAGGCGGTACTGCATTTAAAACAGACACAAGTATGTTGTGAACATCACTGCATGGGCTCAGCAACACTTCCTAAAACCATTGTCTGTGGACACAGTACATCGCTTCATCCACAGATGCAAGTTAAAACTACCAGGCAAAGAATAAACCATATATAAACAAGATCCGGAACCGACACCACCTTCTCTGGGCCCGAGCACATTTAAGATGGACTGTGGCAAAGTGGAAAACTGTCCTGTGGATTCTTTTTGGGGATCATGGACGCCGCGTATATAGGGATAAATGATTTGCACATCATTGCATTCTGTTTTTATATGCATTTTCTGCAGTGTCCCAGGTTTTTTGGAAAAGGGCTTGTAAAAGATGACATTAATTTAGTTAGCAACATTATCCTGGTATCCACGGTATGGAATTAAAACCAGATGAGAAAGCAGTCTCAGCAAGTGAATGAGATGGCCTTTCAGCAGGTGCATTATCGCAATGATTCATTATTAACAGTACATGGATTGTATTTGTGTAACAACCTTATTGTTCAGTCACATATCCCATGTAACGGTTGGTGTGCAATATGAAACCCATCTTTGACTAACAGGCTTTCACGACTGCCTGGCCTTATGTCATTAGTTGTGGAAGTAGAAAGATAAGTAAATTGAAAAGTGTAATGTAACAGCTTTTTTCTTTTTGTAGGTCACACACAACCACACACAGGGTAATGATTTGCCAGCCCTATGGTGGGGAGAATACGCCCCCCTGGTCAAACATCAGCGCGAGCCTTCCAGTAAATCATCCCTGTGCACTCTGCTGAGGGAGGTGAGGAGAGGTTAAATTGCTCTTTCTTCAGCTTAGCTTGCCCAGATCCTGATTACATAACTGGGGCTTGTTGAACACAGACAACGCAGCCAGGGAAGGGATGCCTACGTCTCAATCTGGATTGTGAAAGAGACCGATTTAAAATATGGGGCAATCAAAGGGTTTAGCATATCTTAGATGTGTAAGGTATTATTTTGTTAGGTTATCGAGTTGAGCTTTGTTTATGCAGGGGAAATGTCTATGATGTATTAATTGACCCTACTCAGTAAAATATTATGCTCTTATACAGAGAACACACTCATACACAATGCTTTGACCATGGCGTCATCTGTTCATCAGTAGTGAGCACTTCTCCCTCAGCACCTTCACAGTGAGATAGAGAAACCTCTAGTGAAAGATGACATTCTTCTCTCCATGGCTCATGTTTGGTCAGTGCTGCCCCACCCTTTAAAATTCCACAGTTGGTCTGTCTTTCTGTCTGCAGAATTTTACACGAACCTACTGAACTGCTGTCCTGGCTGTGTTCAGCTCATAGCTGAGAACCATCATATTCAACTTCTGTTTCACGATGCTCCAAATCTTCCACTACACTGCAACAGAACAGACAGAAATCCCTCCAGCTACTCCTCTTGCTCCACCATGTCCTCTACAGGGCCCCACCCCTGGAGCCTTTCCCAGGGTTATCCCCCCGTGTTTTATTTCAATACATGGCTGATATGCATACCGTGAATTTAATGAGGAGTCCAAATATTCCTTCCAACCTTTTTCGCGTCATCAGTAGGATTCATCGCTTTTGGGCCTACAAAAACTGTTACCCTGTGGGACTCACTTGGTGTAGTATGTCCACCTCCAACACACTGCAATTTTCCAGGAGCATTGGGCCTCATTCACCAATATCTTCTTAAGCTTTTTTTTGAAGCTGTTCTTAAAAAGGCCTTAAGAAAAATCTATGTCAGATTCATGGCGTGTTTTTAAACTGCAGAAATGTTCGCACTTATGTTCTTATAATGATGAATTCCATTGTCCTCGTCAAATGAAAGCACCTGCCCGTTGTTCCTAATTAGCATATGTAAACGCCCCGCCAATCCCCATAAAAGGGCATTAGACTGCAGGGCCGTGTGCAAACAGAAATCACACACAGTCTGAATCTCAAATTGCATACTTGCATACTATATAGGCTGCAAGATTATTATGCAGAAGATTAGAATGTCCCAGGCCATAGTACACTGAAAATAGTATGCCAAAAGTTCCTGGATGGTCAACTATATCTGGTGGATTTTCAGAGTATGCATCCGTGCATGCTTTTTGAGATAATATAGATCACAACCCCTTGGGCAATCAAAGAAGAGGGGTTTCCACGATTCTCTTGTTATTTTACTTGACGAAAAAGTCAGTTAGCATCACCTATATTGATAGTTATTGCATCTATGTCATTCATGTATGAAAGAAAAACGGACGTTGTGCCATGAAATGAAATAGCTTTGGCAGTGTAAAGTTCATCTTTAGTCTCGTTAGCATGGGCACAATTCTTATGACTATTCCAAGTAGTAAGATAGAACTGTTACTGGCTTGCAAGCTATTAAAACGGCCAGTGGCAAAAGCCATACAGTTCATAGATGCTATTTGTGGTAGAAGTAAACTTCATAAGAAATGTTAGTCAGTTTAACACAATGCTTAATAGTGTCTAGCTAAATATTCAAACTTGGCGTGATGTTAATGCCAAAAAAAGTATCTAATGTTGAGACGCAATTTTATGACGAAGTAGCATACAGTGGATATAAAAAGTCTACACACCCCGGTTAAAATGCCAGGTTCCAAGAGGCCTATAGCAACAATAAAGGAACTGCAGAAATTTCTGGCAAGTACTGGCTGTGTGCTACATGGGACAACAATCTCCCGTATTCTTCATATGAATGGGCTATGGGGTAGGGTGGCAAGACGGAAGCCTTTTCTTACAAAGAAAAACATCCAAGTCTGGCTGAAGTTTGCAAGAACAAACATCAAGTCCCCCAAAAGCACGTGGGAAAATGTGTTATGGTCTGATGAAACCAAGGTTGAACTTTTTGGCCATAATTCTAAAAGGTATGTTTGGTGCAAAAACAACACTGCACATCACCCAAAGAACACCATACCCACAGTGAAGCATGGTGGTGGCAGCATCATGCTTTGGGGCTGTTTTTCTTCAGCTGGAACCGGGCCTTAGTCAGGGTGGAGGGAATTATGAACAGTTCCAAATACCAGGCAATTTTGGCACAGAACCTTCAGGCGTCCGTTTGAAAGCTGAAGATGAAGTTCACCTTTCATCACGACAACGACCCAAAGCACACATCCATATCCACAAAAGCATGGCTTCAACAGAAGAAGATTAATCTTTTGGAATGGCCCAGCCAGAGCCCGGACCTGAATCCAATTGAACATCTGTGGGGAGATCTGAAGAGGGCTGTGCACAGGAGATGTCCTCGCATTCTGACGGATTTGGAGCACTTTTGCAAAGAAGAGTGGGCAAATATTGCCACGTCAAGATGTGCCATGCTAATAGACTCCTACCCAAAAAGACTGAGTGCTGTAATAAAATCAAAAGGTGCTTCAACAAAGTATTAGTTTAAGGGTGTGCACACTTATGCAACCAGGTTATTGTGAGTTTTTTATTTTTTATTTTTCCCCCTCAAAG
>JACXGI010004406.1:0-30298 GCA_016801175.1 Esox masquinongy | reverse complement strand
CTTCACGTTATAGGTCACATTAAAGGTGGAAAAAGTTCTGACATGATTTATCTTTGTCTCATTCTTTTACATAACAAGAACCTGGAATTTTAACAGGGGTGTGTAGACTTTTTATATCCACTGTATCTCAATACTGACATATTAGTTTACACTAAACAGTACATACTTCATCACCCGCAAAGTACGTACTTGCAGTACGTAGTATGTAGTATTAGATTAGATTCAACTTTATTGTCATTGAACAGTACGAGTACAGTACAACGAAATGCAGTTAGCATCTAACCAGAAGTGCAAATATAACAGTGCAGGAAATGTACAAGTATTAAGTAAAGTGTATGTTACAATTGGAATGTGTAGATTTTCAATGAAGGCAAATGCAGTACAAAATGGCAATTCTGAATGAGCAATGAAGGCAAATCGGGGAGGGCAGAACATTTACACATTTACATGTATTAAGTATATGTATGTGCAAATGGGAATGAATAGTTGTGCAATGAGGCAAATGCAAGTACAAATGGCAATTCTGATTGCAATCGAGCAGGTTGGAGGTGTAAGGCAGTATGTGCAACTGAAATGCAGGGATAACAATCCAAACCCACCTGCCCACCGCTTAGTTCTGCCTCTCATGGACCTTGTTGTACTACTCCCTTGTACTACTTGTCTGCCTCGGGAACCTCATTGCTGTGATGGGTCACAAAGTTCAGCAGTTTTACAGTAGATTGGAAGAAGCTGTTCTTGAGCTTGCTGGTGAGGGAATGAAGTGACCTGTACTGCCTGCCTGATGGTGGGTGGGCAAACAGTTTGTGGCATGGGTGTGAAGGGTCCCTGATGATGCCACGCGCCCTGTGCAGACACTGCTTGCCCTGAAGATCCACAATGGCTGGGATCTGGGCACCAGTGATGATGTTGGGCGGTTTTCACCACCCGTTGTAGTGCCTTCTGGTCTGCCATGGACCATCCGCCAAACCACACTGTGGCACAGTTGGTCAAAATGCTCTCAAATGTGCAGCGGTAGAAGTTCACGAGGATCTGAGAAGACAACCTGGCCTTCTTCAGCCTCCTCAAAATGTACAGGCGCTACTGCGCCTTTTTGACCAGGGTTGAGGTGTTGATGGTCCAGGAGAGGTATTCGGAGATGTGGACACCCAGGAAAGCTGGACACTCGTTCCACATCAGTGGGATCGATGAGAACTGGGGCGTGACTGCAGCCTTCCTGTAATCCACAATGAGCTCCTTGTTCTTCTTTGCTTTGAGGGCCAGGTTGTTGTCAGCGCACCATGCCGCCAGGCACTTGACCTTCTCCCTGTAGGCTGACTTGTCATTGTCACTGGTCAGGCCTACCACCGTGGTGTCATCTGCGAACTTGCCAATGTGTTGGAACTGTGTACAGGAACGCAGTCATGGGTGAAGAGGGAGTACAGGAGGGGGCTCAGCAAGCAGCTTTGTGAAACACCAGTGTTCAGAATCAGGGTGGAGGAGGTGAGGTTCTCTAACCTGGCAGACAGGGGTCTGTTGGTTAGGAAGTCCAAAGTATGCGACTTGAGATTCAGCCAGAAATTCAAAAGAAAAGTTGAGAGGTCAAGAATGCCCAAACCAAAATCTAAAGATGGTGGAGCACCGGACTCCAAATGTAAAATAAACTTCAGTAGTTCTGAAGTGGAGGTACTGGTGCAGAAAGTGAACAGCAAACAAGCTGTCATATTCAGTAGCGTCAGTAGTGGATATGAAATAACAACAAAAAGATGCATGGGACGCTATTACTTGTTCAGTGAATGCTGTATCCAAAGGGCAAACAACTGAGGTAGTAAAAAAAGGATCGATCTCAAATCTGAGGGCAAAATTATTTTTGCCAAACACAAAAGGATAATGTAAATTATTATTAAAAACATATTATAAATGATTAAATATTATTGTAATTTAAATCCTATATATTATGAAACTGTAGAATTGATGAATACACAATAACTAATTATTTGGCACAAACATGTCAGCACTCAAATGTGTGTAAGTGTGCTCTTCCCTAAGAACAAATCCCAAATATGAAAATATTGGGGAAAGTAGGAATCTTCGTGGATACTGCGTAAGTGGGTTTTAATAAGGAATTTCTTTTTAAGAATGGTTGGTGAATGAGGCCCATTGATTTTCCAACATGTTGGCTCAAGGATTTGAACGAGCAAGCTTTTGATTACTGACCAAATGTTTTGAAACTGCTAGTCTACCTACCTCTGTTCCTAAGGTTCGGTTGTACTTTTGGAAGAACTCGTTCCTCCTATCAGGAGTGACAGCATACGTCAGTGCAGACATGATGCCAAACCCACTGATTACAGCACAGCCAGTTCACAACACAACTGACAGGCTATAAATCAGACCTGTATCCACCCCAGGAAGCCTTTAGTCAGCCTACTTGCACCTGGAGGAATGCTGAGAGAGCAGCAACAAGGAGGCAGTGTTAGAGAGAGGGGAAATATGCCAGAATGCACTCATTGAAAGCCATTGATAACTGCATAGGGAGGCTTTTATCCAGTTTTATTTTATCAGTGGTTAGTAGGCAACCGAGAGAAAGCACTTGTTGACATTTCACACCGTCAGCTATTTCTCGGTCAATAGGTCAATGTGGCAACTAATACTAAGTAGGGCTAGGCCATAATTCGATAAATATCTTGATTGAGTTTTTAAGTAATTAAATAATGAAAATAACAGTCTTTGAGATCACGATATTGTGAATTTTGCTTTGTGCATATCTGATACAAAAAGCTTTCGCATGCTTCATCCGGTAAGTATGCTTGCATAGTCCAATTTTAAAATATCTAAGGAGACAACTAGAGGGCAAAAAGTACATACCCATTAGCGGCTTACCTATTAGCTTTCAGACATAGCTACAGTATCTCACAAAAGTGAGTACACCCCTCACATTTTTGCAAATATTTATATCTTTTCATGTGACAACACTAAAGAAATGACACTTTGCTACAATGTAAAGTAGTGAGTGTACAGCTTGTATAACAGTGTAAATTTGCTGTCCCTTCAAAATAACTCAACACACAGCCATTAATGTCTAAACCGCTGGCAACAAAAGTGAGTACACTCCTAAGTGAAAATGTCCAAATTGGGCCCAATTAGCCATTTTCCCTGCCTGGTGTCATGTGACTCGTTAGTGTTACAAGGTCTCAGGTGTGAATGGGGAGCAGGCGTGTTAAATTTGGTGTCATCGCTCTCACACTCCCTCATACTGGTCACTGGAAGTTCAACATGGCACCCCATGGCAAAGAATTCTCTGAGGATCTGAAAAAAATAATTGTTGCTCTACATAAAGATGGCCTAGGCTATAAGAAGATTGCCAACACCCTGAAACTGAGCTGCAGCACGGTGGCCAAGACCATACAGCGGTTTAACAGGACAGGTTCCACTCAGAACAGGCCTCGCCATGGTCGACCAAAGAAGTTGAGTGCACATGCTCAGCGTCATATCCAGAGGTTGTCTTTGGGAAATAGACGTATGAGTGCTGCCAGCATTGCTGCAGAGGTTGAAGGTGTGGGGAGTCAGCCTGTCAGTGCTCAGACCATACGCCGCACACTGCATCAAATTGGTCTGCATGGCTGTCGTCCCAGAAGGAAGCCTCTTCTAAAGATGATGCACCCCAGAAAGCCCGCAAACAGTTTGCTGAAGACAAGCAGACTAAGGACATGGATTACTGGAACCATGTCCTGTGGTCTGATGAGACCAAGATAAACTTATTTCGTACAGATGGTGTCAAGCGTGTGTGGCGGCAACCAGGTGAGGAGTACAAAGACAAGTGTGTCTTGCCTACAGTCAAGCATGGTGGTGGGAGTGTCATGGTCTGGGGCTGCATGAGTGCTGCTGGCACTGGGGAGCTACAGTTCATTGAGGGAGCCATGAATGCCAACATGTACTGTGACATATTGAAGCAGAGCATGATTCCATCCCTTCGGAGACTAGGCCGTAGGGTAGTATTCCAACATAACGACCCCAAACACGCCTCCAAGACGACCAATGCCTTGCTAAAGAAGCTGAGGGTAAAGGTGATGGACTGGCCAAGCATGTCTCCAGACCTAAACCGTATTGAGCATCTGTGGGGCATCCTCAAATGGAAGGTGGAGGAGCGCAAGGTCTCTAACATCCACCAGCTCCGTGATGTCGTCATGGAGGAGTGGAAGAGGACTCCAGTGGCAACCTGTGAAGCTCTGGTGAACTCCATGCCCAAGAGGGTTAAGGCAGTGCTGGAAAATAATGTTGGCCACACAAAATATTGACACTTTGGGCCCAATTTGGACATTTTCACTCAGGGGTGTACTCACTTTTGTTGCCAGCGGTTTAGACATTAATGGCTGTGTGTTGTGTTATTTTGAGGGGACAGCAAATGTACACCGTTATACAGGCTGTACACTCACTACTTTACATTGTAGCAAAGTGTCATTTCTTCAGTGTTCTTCACATGAAAAGATATAATCAAATATATGCAAAAATGTGAGGGGTGTACTCACTTTTGTGAGATACTGTATTTATGATGGTGGGCACATTGTCTACTAGTGAAGGGTCCGCCATGGCAGATATTGGAGTTTTCTACTAGGGATGTGCATTGGACATCCATTTATGACATTTTATTATCCGAATAGTAGGTGTTATTTTTCGAATAGTATTCTGTTAACCCAAACACATTTTTATAAACTACCGATCCAACAAGAACGCTGCTACTGAACGCGCGAAAGAGTGGGTGTTGTTCTTTATGTAACATTAGCTCAATGGCTGTCTGTGTGAGAAAAGAGCGAGCATGTCTATTAGAGATGCACCGATTGCAATTTTCGTGGCCGATTCAGATTTTTTTTAAAGTCTGACCCCCGTTTAATAGGGCAAAAATGACAAAATCAGCTACATCTGATATGCAAAAGTCCCTGCCGAATGTTCTTTGTTGCAGTAAAAGATAGCTAATGCTAACGTTTGAGTTTATTTATGCAGTCAAATTTTTGTGTAACTATGTCAGTGCGAATGCAACTAGATAACTAACGTTTGTATGGTAACAATTAATATTTAACAGAATACTCGCCCATATTTCCTTTTTATGTTTTTACATGATGGAGCTAGGTTTATCAAAAGTAAAGTCAACTTTGCTAAAGTTCAAGATTTCACCTCCGTTGTGAGGAAATTCTGTTGCCTATCATTTGCACTTTATTGGCTACCTCGCAAACTACATGAACTAACGTTGAGTCTTGAATTATTTAGCTAATTAATTGAACGCGATAGCTAGTGTAACTTTAACAATTTTATTTGTTTACCATTAATTGGTCATCTGATTAGCAAAAAACTTGACCAAACGTTAATTCTTGCACGTCACTTATACTTGCACGTCACTTATACCATACTCTAAGCATTACGCAATAGCAGAAATACCAGTAATAATGCTGTTTCGTTCCCTGTTATCATTTTAATACATTACGTTCATAGAACTGGAGCCAACTTGCACACAAAGGATTTGAAAATTTCGTTTGTGCTGTAATAATTTAAGCATATTTTAGTCCTTTGACCCTCTTACCCTCTCTTTTGAAACCCCCTTTCATTGCAGATGGCTACACCACAGAAAAGTTAATGTTACAGAAACTGTATTCATTCATTTTTACAGGAAAGAAACCTGACAAATATTGTAAACAGTAAAATGTATCTGATTTGGGAAGCTATTTAGTTATTTTTATCTACATGAAATTTAAGTTTAATTTCACAAGAAATGCTGCTAGGAGCTCCCTGCACTTTATTCTTCAAAATATAAAGTTTCAACTGTTCTGTTTTCTAGTACTTAAAATTTCAACTGTAAAAAGTTAATTTTTACCGGAAATATATATCGGCCCCAAATATCGGTCATTGGACTCCTTGATCACTACAATCGATATTGGAGTCAGCCCTGAAAAAACCATATTGGTCGACCCCTAGTAAAAACAATCACGTTTGTCCTGTAAAAACATGTTGTGTAAGCTAATGAGGCCCTCTAAGAGTTGTTTAGCAACACAGACAGTTCAGTGCCAGTGAAATGTCATTTTTTTAATTTTTGGAGCCGGACGCAACTATCCAGCTAACTCTATTCCAGCCAATCACCTTCTGCGAGGCGGGCTGTCCTCCTTGGCTTATTTTGTGAATGTGCTTTCTACCTGGATGATATATAGCATAAATACCCCATAGAACAGCGCAATAGACAGGTTTTCAGCTGAAAACCTGTCTATTCTGGTCACCAGGTGATCGATTGGTGCATCACTAGTGTCTATGTTGTAGACATGCAAAACTTGGCTACAGAACTGGAAGACAGTATTTATTAACACTGAGTTTATTGGATGGAAGAGTCTAGAGAACCTCGTTAGCTAAGCTGGCAAACTATATGCTATTTGCTTAACTCACTGTTTTCTGCACTCTCAGCTGCCTTTAGATTCCACAGCCTTACTTTATGTAGCGTTTTGTGGCCAATTCATTTTTTCATAGGTCAGAGTAGTCTATGCGGTATACAGTATATTGCATCATTCTGACTGAGTGGGTCACCACACCACTACGGCTTTGATTGATGAACATAAACAACAAACGTGTGAAGGAGAGCATGTCATAAAACGTCTTAGAAAAGTTTTATATTTTTTTAAATTTCATGGTATGTAAAAAACAGAGATTGGAATTTTAATATTAGTTCTATTTATTAGGTCTATTTATTTTAACTAAAAAAAAAACATGAATGAAAAATTAAGTATTCAAATACATTGCTCAAAAAATGAACGGAACACTTAAATCACACATCAGGTCTCGATGAAGGAAATATATTAAAGATCAAAATCTTTACTGTACATTGTGTAATTTGTTGAGAACAAAATGACATAACAACGGTCAAAGGAAACCAAAATCACCAACCGACTGAGGGCTGGATTCAAACTCAATTGAAATCACAGGCTGTTTCAACTTTCGTGAATTTCATCACGGCAACTCATAATGTGACTCAGTAGTGTGTATGGCCCCCACGTGCCTGTATGCACTCCCGACAGCGTCTGAGCATGCTGCTGATGAAATCGCGGATGGTGTCCTGGGGGATCTCCTTCCAGACTTGGGTCAGATCCCACTAGAGGTCCCTCATGCCACCCTCATGGAGTCTGTTTCTGACAGTTTGGTCAGAAACATGCACACCAGTAGCCCGCTGCAGGTACCGCCTCATGCTACCAGTAGTGACAAGGACGCTAACAAAACACAAAACTAGAGAAGAATCAGTCAGGAAAGATAAGGAGAGAGTAGTAATTGTCTGTGGCCACCACCTGCAAAACCATTCCCTTTTTGTGGGTTGTCTTGTGTGTACCAGTCCTGTGCACCTGTTGTCACTTTCATTTGCACCAAAACAGGTGACATTGATTCACAATCACTTATGCTTCCAAACTGGGAAGATTGATATCTGTGAAGTTTTATTCACTTGGTGTTATACTGTGATGATTACATGTTCCCTTAATTTTTTTGAGCAGTGTATTAACTTAATTTTGGTTATTCTAATATTCGACTAACTGTGCCTATCTAAAAAGGAGTTGGAGGCCCCGGTGCACGACTGGGCAAGTGGACAAATATATGAGCGTTTAGTTTCAGAAACAGACAGCTCACAGGTCCACTACTGGCATCTTCATTAAATAATACCTGCAAAACACAATTCTCAATGTCAACAGTGAAGAGGTAACTCTGGGATGTAGTCCTTTTTTCCCAGTATTCCTCTTTCCAGTTGTTTTTTTCCCCCCAGTATTCCTCTTTCCAGTTTCCAATTTTTGCCCATCGTTATCTTATCTTTTTATTGTTGACGTATTCAGTCCATTTAATTGTCCTCAGTTGTGCACTGAGGCCTCCCACTCTTTCTATTCTGGTTACAGCCAGTTTGCGCTGTTCTATGTAGGAAGTAATACACAATGTTGTACGAGATCTTCAGTTTCTTTGCAATTTCTTGCATGGAATAGCCTTCATTTCTCAGAACAAGAATAGACACAAGTTTCAGAAGAAAGTTCTTTGTTTCTGGATAAACAAATAAATATATCGTCAATAATATCGTATCAACAAAATATCTTGAATATATCAGGATGTAAGTTTTGGGCCATATCACCCAGCCCTATTACAAAGCAGATTTTCATTCTGTGGATGGTTTGGTTGAAAAGGATTATCTTCCTTTGTGCCCAGGCTTTGTTTACACAGGAAGGAACATCGTGATAATTTACAGGGAAGTGAATTTCCTCTATTAAATGTTTCAGACATTCTTAATGACTCAATCCCTGGTGATCATCTGAGTAATGTATCTCAGTTGGAAGCTGGTATTCTTTTCCTTTAGTTTGGTCTTATCTCTCTCTTTTGATTTTCCTCCCTCGCTCTCTTTTTCTCTTGCTTCTAATACCAGTGTAATTTACAACTCCAGGCTTACTTTGTTGTTTAAGGGTGTGTCCTTGTTCCATCATTCTGTTGGCTCTAGTCGGTTCTATCCCATCCAGGGACTGAATAAAAACAGATTTTATTTTTGTATTCAGTCCATATGTGAATTTCCCCTAAAATTCTCAATTTTATTGGCACATTCCTGCCAAATGAATTCAGATATGAACTATTCTGTTATGTCATGCACCACTTTATCTTACCACTTCGAGCTTTGAATTTGATATGTACTGAAATAGACCTAAGACTCTGTGGGACCTATCTTTCTCTGAAATAGATTGTCCAATTGACTGGCTGGATATTGCATGAACTCTGTATCAAGTGAGATGACTTTTGTTCCTAATGACTTCCAAAGGATAAAATTCACCTTACATAATAGGCTAAATCCCTAGTCACCCATGGTCTCATGTAAGACCACACAGAGAATGAGGGCTAGGCTAAGAATGGGCTTCATGTCAAGATGAACCTAACACACCATTATTGGGCATATTTTTATAGCTAAGGAAGTTCTTGCTCAAACCGATCATGAATTTTGAATCATGGTCATAAATATTTCACCCGGTATCAACTTAGACACCCAAGAAGCAGGAAAGGACAACATGTAAGACACTTGTCTTCTGTGTGTGTGACCAAGTGCGTGTTGGACGAGTCAAAGGAAGGCTAACATTAGTTGTTTCTGTGTTTGTTTAGTGATTGCAGTAAAAGATCAGGAAACCATGCAGCTTTTCATATTTGGCTTCTAAATCGATTTCTATTTTTAGATAGCTTTGTTTACATTTAATCATTTTAGAGTAAAAGTTAAGTTATTTGTGTATGTATATTTTGCTAAGAATAGAGTGGTAAGTCTGTATGGATAGTTCTCCATCAACCACTTAAAAAAATAATAATTGGGGGGTAATAGATCAGCAATGAGTGAACAGACATTATCTATCTGTAAACCATTTATATGAACATAATTTCAACTTCACTCCTACACCCTCACACAGACATAAACCTACAATCAAACCAAAAATAATGGACAGGGCTGACCACAGCAACGTGATCCACAGTAGACACCGAGACCCACAACCCGGGACAAATATTAGGCTGCGAATATGTGTTATGCCAGACTGAAGGCAGAACATAAGTCTTCAAAAATAAACCTGTACCTCAGCCATACAGGCCTGCAGAACAGTGTTCCTCCTCATTGATATATTTCATCATATTCATTGTGCTCTTTATTCATCACACAGTACTTGTGTGTGTGCGTACCTGCGTATGTATATATATAATGTGGCCAGATGCACGTCTGTGCCTGTCTAGTTGTGGGACTGTAGGAGCAGGTACCGTCTGCACATTAAACATGTTGCACAAGCTAATAGCAAACACAATGTTTCCCTCCCTTAGGAATAAGGGAGGGAAGCATTTTAACATTTGATTTTAATGGCGTTTTAACATTTGATTCAAGTTTCTCCCATGCTTGACCTCCAGTGACCACCTCGGATCACAACACGATGGCATACACCATACATACACACTACCGTTCCAAAGTTTGGGGTCACTTAGAAAGGTCCTTGTTTTCAGTTAAATCATACATGAAATTAGTTTGAATAGGAAATATAGCAAGATGAATAGGAAATATAGTCATTGACAAGGTTAGAAATAATGATTTTTAATTGAAATAATTGTTGTTCAAATTTGCTTTCATTAAAGAATCCACTATTTACATCAATTACAGCCTTGCAGACCTTTGGGATTCTATATGGAGCCAAATTGAGCTCAAATGTATTGACTGTAAGAAAAGATAAACGTAACTGAAATATTTCATAGTATGAAAAAACTAAATTCAATCGTATGAAAAAAATAGATTCAAGCGTGGAAAAAGTGTATGCTAAAATTATTAAATGGATTGTCCGATCTTAAAATTTCTTCGTTCAAACACGTTTTTTCCACGTTCGCTTCTTCTTACGATTACAATTTCTTCCCACCTTCGTTCAAGTCATGTTTTCTCAAAATCAAGTTTTGAGCCAATATTGGCGTGGAGGTGGGCTTTATCTGGGCATTGAATTCTCACACCCGATTAGCCATGAATCACACCATTATAAGGTGAAAATAATAGCCTTTGCATGCACTGCTTTCCCAATGCAATCTGTGGAGAGAAGTTTAAGAATTGTATAAACTAGGCTATTTTAATGTGTGTGTGTGTGTGTGTGTGTAATACATAAATATAAAGATAGATAAAGATATATTTAACTCAAAATAAGCTGACATTTCGCCATGGCGTGACTCATCTGTACAACACATTTGTATCACTTTTCCAGTGGCAACAACAAACATAACTCCCAACCTTGGATACCAACACAGGGGCCAACGTTTCCATACGTGTGTAAGAGAAGAAATGGGTATTTCCATAAAGACAGTAGTAGGGTAAGCCAGAGAGGCAGCATTGGTGGACTATGGCCCTGAAAGAGGGAGGAACAAAGACCTCAAGCCAGCGGAGGCTCACATGCCCAGTTCCATTGAGCCCCCAATCCCCCCTCCCCCGCTTGATCTAGCTGATTGTCCCTCGGACTCCCCAGACACCTCCTGACAAATGCCACTGCCAATCACACATTCAGCCGGCTGCTCATTCACATCATGGCAGCAGCTGCTCTCGTACAAAAAAAAAGGAAATATGTTTCTGATGTCACCCCCCGATGCCAAAAAAAAAGCATTGACAGATGAGGTTTAATTATTAGGTTCTTGTTCAGATGGTTGCACCCGAGGGAGATGCACACACCAAGGGATAAAGGTGACAATTTACGGACTGGGGAGAAGGGCCTGGAAATTTACCACCTATGAAGTGAACGTAACATGTACTCAGCACGACGGTAGGGGAATTGCAAGGCAAAATAAACCCTTTTAATGATAATATGCCTACATAGAAATACAGCGCAAAGTGTTTGTATACGTTTTTCCTTTGAAACAAACTTTTGCAGAGAGACTGACCTGAGGTGTTATTGTGGCACAGCTTTTCACTCTAATGTGTCAAAAACCACATGCATTAAAATGTGCCCTGTGCACCTTAACACCACCTATCAGCAGTGAGTTGTATATCGGTTCTGTAACTCCTGACATTGTCATCACTAACTACGAGCACACTGACTGGTTTGAAGCAGTGTCACCTCCAACCAATAACCTCCAACTGTCGATGCTGGAACAATGAAAACAGACTTTCGTTTCAAATGGGGTTGAAGTTGATGGGCCCTTTCCATGAAGTAAACAGCTAAACCAATCAAAATGTCATCTGGGCTATCTATTGCGTTAGATGCGTTGGCATATTTCAGAGATTCGTTGATGGCTATCTAGCGAACATGAACCCATAATCGTGCTAGCTAACACTAGCTGGAACAAAAATATGCGCACTGCATAAGGTTTAGTTAAACAACCACAATATGTTTTTCTTAACATTTTGCAGATAACACCAGGTTGTAACACAATTTTCCAGCAAGAAATGGAATCAAGGAGTGTCTGCTCGGACACAATTTAGCTCGTTAGCTTATTGTCTCAACCTAAGACTTTGGAGAAACCTTCCTAAAACGTATCTGCGCTCATACAAATAGAATAAACAAGAACATTGAATGATTTTCTACATAGTATAATCGTTCCTCCATCATCAATCTTGTAATTTACACATAGATCTCCTTGACTATCTAGCCAACTAGCTAAATGTGGTGATGTAACCTACTTGTTAAGTTGAAAGGTAGCCAACTCTGCATCACTGTTCACACAAACTTCAGCTCTCACCATCAAATGCAAGATTTACCCTCGTTTGTCTTAAGCTCGCGTTGTTTCCGTATATTTTCATTTCTGGAGCGTTCAGTGTAGACTACATGAACACAAACAAAGCTTGTCATTGGCCCTCACCTCACATACCTTCAAGGAAGTACACGCCTACAAACGTCCCGGCCTTCTAAGTTTTACTTGCAACCATGGCACTGGGGTTAGTGTCAGTCCTGACACTGCCAGGGGCTGTTTTTTAACGTTAACTGATGGTATGTAAAAGTTATTATTTAATATTTTAAATGGAAAATTCCTGCATAGGGAACCTTTATTTTCTTTAAGAGAACTTTATTGATTGGTTAAGAATACACTTCATACTAAGGATCATCTACAGATGGATAAAATGTACAAATACAAATGTTGTAATATTTTCAACTCAACTGTAAACAGTACTGTAAAAAACAGACACTACTGAATACCCCTTATCCCATATGTATTATGTGAACAGTTGTTTGAGAAATATTTTTCCTATATATATATGTTATGTGTAGTGTTAATTTATTATATATAGTGATATATGTGTATTTTATATGTTTATGATATATAGTGTTATATGTTTAGTTTTTTTTAAGTTGTCCACCAGTGCAGCTTCTCTGGCCTACGTTACTGCTGTCTTTATGGAAATCCTCATTTCTTCTGTTACAGACCTATGGAAAGTTTGGCTCTGTGTTGTAACCAAGCCGGATGGTATATGACGTTGGGAATTGTGGTGGTTGTGGTTGTTGTAGCTACTGGAAAAGTACTAAAAATGCATCTTCAGATGAGATACGCCATGGCAACATTTCAGTTGTTATTGCATCATTAATTATTTTGAGTTAAACCTATTTTTAAACCACAGTTGGGGCATTGTCAGTGATCTCCTTCTCTTATCTCTGGCATTTCACCTCAGGCATTTCACCCATATTTTGAATTATGTCGAGTAAAGATGAGATGCAAATATTCTTAGATTTCAAGTAGACTTCTCAGGACTATTTTTTTTCTTTTTTTTCAATTGCCCCAAATGATTTTGTCGGGAACATAAAAAGCAGAAAGCAAACATGCATTGCCATCTGCTCGTTTTTATATAAGAGGCATTTCTGTTTCGCCCTTTGATAAGCAGGTTTTTAGTAGCGTTCTCATTTACAAACAGAGGGGAGGACTTCTCTCTCTGGTCCCAGGTAAATTCTGGTCTCTCCTGTCCTTGAGGAAAGTTGAGTCTAGCCTTTTCAACTACATCATAATGTACACACACAGCCCTCCGCCCATGCCATATAAACTTGAACAGACAGACACTTTTCTTGGCAATTCACAACAAGACAAATCTGGTTACAAAACCAGCCGCTCTTTCCTCTGGTCTGCCAGATTGGACAATTGTTTGTATGAAGCTGCTCTGGATGTCTTTGAGAGTAGGCTATTCCTCAGTCCTCAGTAGCTCGTCCTTTGTTACAGTAAGCCATACCTTACAGAACCCAGATGCAGCATGTCCCGATTAAATCTCTAACAGCAAGGAGATTTGAAAGGGTGCCTTGAATGGACCCTAATCCTCCTGCATACTTGTTTCTTTACTCCACACACTACCCCTTTCTCAAATTAATTATTGTGGTTCTTGAGCCACCAATTTGCTTTCATATATTTTTTAATCCCTGGCTAGTGCTCCTACTCATTTTAGAACATGGGCCTCTTTCCTGTTGTTATGCAAATTAGTTAAGTTAATCAGCTACTATTTTCTAGGCCTGAAATATTAATTAATTAATTAGAATAGTGCCATAAAATGACCTGTTTAGCATTGCCACAAAGTTGTTTTCCAGCTAGATGTTTTGACAGGATGCTGAAACCATCAGAAAAAAGTTGGAACCACAATAGAATAGACCTAAGATTATTGGGTTATTATTTGCACTGCTGCTGTTAACGGTAATAGTGCCACAGAAATGGAACTAATTTGTGAAACTTTCTTTTCACGCTCTTATTTTGACCGCCTGCAACAAATCCAAATCCACAAATTGGCTGGGCTACTGTCTTGGTGTTTAGCACGCCACTAATTTGGTGTCAGCTAACTAACCCATAACTTGGAAGGTCTCATAACATATCCCTTTTTCTTATCCCTTCCAACACCACGCTCTTGTGTTTCCCTTGGCCCCTGGTCCAATATTGCGTGAAGCCACAAGGCCATTGGTAGAGCTGTTGGCAGGAGGACTCATACTTTGCTCCCAGCTGTAGAATGATGGGTTTCTAGCATCAGACAAGGAAGCCAAAGCAAGACCTAATAAAAGTCACAAAACAAACAAAGCCTGAGTGGTGCTTTACTGGTCAGTGAGTGAGAGCAGAACACCTCGCACCTGTAGTTAGTTTCAAAGGAGGCTATGGCTGCGATTGGAGTTAATTTTGTGGATTGGAGTTAATTTTGTGGACTCAAAGATTTTTGTAGGTATTAATGCCACAACTTTTTTTTCTCTTCTGCGGTCCCAAAAATACTTAAAAAGCTTCTATGAGATGGTGTTAAAAGCATGACAGGTTTATAGAGTGTTCTAGTATGGACATAGACACCTGTTTTTATGTCAAAGCGCCTAGAAGCAATAGCTCTTCGTTTAGTGCAATGAATGAAAAGCCTCATTAAACGATTGTAGGTATGAACTAGGCTACAGGATAATGTTGTGCTCTTTTACTTTAAAAATCGTCTGGCCTCTAAGGTGGGATTCCAATTGTCTACACGTAGAATTGTATTATTACCTTTACCATATAAATACAAAAAAACACATTTTTTTATTTTCAACAATTACATTTTTGTAGTGTTTAATTTATATCTGGTGGGGCAGGTTAGCCTATTGGTTACAGGATACACCGATCAGCCATTACATTATGACCGCTGACAGGTGAATAACACTGATAAGCTTGTTATCATGGCAGCTGTCAGTGGGTGGGATATATTAGGCAGCAAGTGAACATTCTGTCCTCAAAGATGATGTGTTAGAAGCACGAAAAATGGACAAGCATAAGGATCTGAGCGACTTTGACAAGGGCCAAATTGTGATGGCCCTTGTCAAAGTCGGGTCAGAGCATCTCCAAAACTACAACCCTTGTGGGGAGTTCCCGGTCTGCAGTGGTCAGTACCTATCAGAAGTGGTGCAAGGAAGGAAAAACGGTGAACCGGCGACAGGGTCATGGGCAGCCAAGGCTAATTGATTCACATGGGGAGTGAAGGCTGGCCCGTGTGGTCCTATCCAACAGACGAGCTACTGTAGCTCAAATCGCTGAAAAAGTGAATGCTGGTACTGATAGAAAGGTGTCAGAACCCACAGTGCATCGCAGTTTGTTACGTATGGGGCTGCGTAGCTGCAGACCAGTCAGGGTGCCAACGCTGACTCCTGTCCACTGCCGAAAGTGCCTACAATGGGCATGTGAGCATCAGAACTGGACCATGGAGCAATGGAAGAAGGTAGCCTGGTCTGATGTGTGATGCTTTGAGCAATGTTCTGCTGGGAAACCTTGGGTCCTGCCATTCATGTGGATGTTATTTTGACATGTACCACCTACCTAAACATTGTTGCAGACCATGTGCACCCTTTCATGTCAACGGTATTCCCTGATGGCATTGGCCTCGTTCAGCAGGATAATGCACCCTGCCACAAAGCAAAAAATGGTTCAGGAATGGTTTGAGGAAGACAACAACAAGTTCAAGGTGTTGACTTGGCCTCCAAATTCCCCAGATCTCAGTCCAATCGAGCATCTGTGGGACGTGCTGGACTAATGGGTCAAATCCCATGGAGGCGCCACTTCGCAACTTACAGGACTTAAAGGATCTGCTGCTAACATCTTGGTGCCAGATACCACAGCACTCCTTCAGAGGTCTAGTTGAGTCCATGCCTCGAAGGATCAGGGTTGTTTTGGTGGCAAAAGGGGGACCTACGCAATATTAGGCAGGTGGTCATAATGTTATGGCTGATCGGTGTATTTGTTCTGTCCCTGAGCAAGGAAGTTAACCTGTAACTGCTCTCATTAACTACAGAAAAGTGTTCTTAGGCATACTATCCTGGTAGAATATAGGGTAAGAAATTAAATCTGACACTGATTGTAAGAAATGTTTTAAAACCCGCTCCAAGACATTCAAGAAACCTGTTTTTTCCCTAGCTATATATTGAATCAAATTGTCTTGCTGAAGCACTGATATAACCTATTTCCGCCCAAAAGCCAATTGAACAAAGCAAAGGCATGTATAAGAACACTACACCACTTATATGTTTAAACTCTTTGCCGTTCAAGTTATAGCTGAGATGGTACATGGTGTCTCAATGTGAACAATATGTCCCTGTTGCTGCTGTAGTTTGTTGTGTGTGCTTCAAAGTAGGCTGAAGAAAGTGAGATGAATGAAAGCCGGGTTCAGCACATTACACACTCCATTACACACTCCACTTCTGAGTTTTGTCCTGGACCCCTGTCCCCTCACACGACCTGAATGGCTTTGGTTTCACTTTTCCCTTGGTCAGAGGAAAAACCCTGGTGGACTGTTGTTGCCCGTTTTGTTTCCATAGCAGTGGTGAATTAAGTATTCCGTGTGGGTGATGCTCTGAGTGCTACTGAATCTGCTTCCTGTCTGAAAGGATGGGATGCTTTTTGTAGTTTGCACCAACACCCTGGCAAATCTCTCATAATGTGACCTAGTTGGACACAAGAAAGATTTTATATGAAGACTGAATGGTCCCAAAACCCTTAGAACTCTTCAACCTATTGCTTTAAACAAACAATATGTTTGGGCATGTTACTGTTTCTTGGACAACCATGTGGCCCGTAATATTCCACTATATTGGAAAGCCGAGGTTTCACATAGACCATTTACAATAAAATTATCCTTGATATATCTCAGGACCACTGGACCACTTGCTTGAAAATTTTATTTAACCTTTAGGGTAAATAATGTAAATAAACACAGAAAAAGATGTCAGGTTAATCAATTTGAAGGATTTTTAGTCAGAGTTTTTCCCCTGTCCAGTATCTGTGTTCTTTTGCCCTTCTTAAAGGAATAGTTTGTCCAAAATGCATATTTTCTCAAAGTTCACTTACCAAGAGATATTCCAGAAGGCACATGTAATTTTTTCAAACAATCCATAATTCAGCTCTGTCCCAGTCTGTAATTAGCATTATTAGCATCATCCGAATTCATGAATGGAAACGTTCATACCGCTGTCGCAAAGCTGCATTACAAGTGGATAACTACTCCAAAACACTTAAAACTACATTCAGTAATCTGTTGCCGTAGCATTGATTTTTTTTTTAAATGTACACTGACGAAACAGCTGGCGGAATTGGTTGAATTCAAACTGGTGCTAGCGAACTATTTCCTATAGCCACTATACACAGCTTCTGTTCTTCGGCAGTGATGTAGCTTGTTGAGGTGAGTGTGAACTTTAACCTCAACAAGCTATGTGAAGATAGGTTGCTTTGCCTAGCTGGCCCATTTTCATCGGTGGACATCAGAATAATATTTGTAATTGTGAAAAATGCCGTGGTCATATGAAAGGTACGTGGGAGAGAATACTTGAGGTTTCACTCGTTGCCATGTCTGTAAGGTCTGTTCACAGTTCCATCTCTCATCCGTATCACTGGGATGACATATAGCCTCCAGATCCAATGATCCTTCAGATCCCAATCATAACGAACGCAGCACTCTTCCCAGCTCCCAATCACCGAAATACTAAGCCTGTTCAGGAGTTTGTTATAGCTTTCATTCTTTGATCCTAGGATGCCTTCCGTGTTTTAGCTTGTCCTAGTCTGTACCTTCGCCTGAGCCTTTTTGACATATGCACTTGTATTTTGGATTTTGCCTGCAAGTTTACATAGTTGTGTATATTATTGCTATACTTTCTATATCTATAATATTGAATACTTCTACCCATATTGTTAATATTCCCCATCCTACTCTTTTTAAAGTTGCTGCTAGTTTACACTGTTACGTATATTATTGCAAAATTTTTTGCTTTAATTTTTCTTGTTATGTGCCATGTCACAAGAATTTCATTGTACAGGATGATGCTGTGTTATTCGGTGCATTTCTAGATTTCCTTTGTTTTTGGTGCACTTCTGGATTTCCTTTGTTTGTATCGATATCGACTTCTGCCTGCTCTTGGGTCTTGAGTTGAAATTTAAATTCTACCCGCACTGCAATTGAGACAATACCTCTGCCTCTCCCGAGTCGTATTGTGGGAGAATCAATGGAGCAACTTTGCCAATGCGACATACAATTTTTTGCGAGAAACATTTTAATACAGAGGATCGTGACCCACGTTCACTTAGAAGAGGACTAAAGTCGAATGCAAATCCAAGTTACCCAGTTCAACCCGTGGAGACAAGACAGATTGTAAGTAATACTTCCGATTGCTATGTTATAATGTACAAAGTACACATTGCCTCTGGATATTTTGGGTTAGGGTTGGGGATTAACATGTTCACCATTGCCCCCCTTAAGCTGCTGTCCAAGCTTCTATTCGGTCAATTCATCATCTGTGTATTATAGTTAAAACAAGTAAGGCTCTATCCCCTGAAAAATGTTCTTCCTGCTCATATTCAGAGTCAGACATAATATATATGTATTTTCATTTCTCTCTCAAGCAAATAAAGTTATACTGTCCAAGGTGAATATCAAATACAAAATAGGTAACTTGCTTTCTAGTTAGCAAATACTTTCATTTACTGTAATACACTTACTCTTCTAGAACAAACGCGTGGATTGATACAATTGTGAAAAAAACATGTTTATATGAAATGAGAATTATATCGTCCAAATTAAAACTGTATTTTGAGGAATACAACATCATGTTCTTTGAGGTAAACAACACCACTTGTCTTAGTTTGGATTGTTTTAGAGTAGTTTTCCGCTTGTCCTGCAAGTTATAGTAGTGTTTACGGTTTCCATTCATGAAATTGTACGATGCTAATAACACTAATTACTGACTGAGACAGAGCTGAATAATGGATTGTATTAAAAAATGACTAGTGAAGGACCAACTCGGGATAAGGGGACTGTTTTTTTCCCTTTAATCTTTTCTTTTTATTGGTCAGTCTGGCATATTGCTTTTTGCTTGTGACTCTGCCTAGAGTGGCAAGCATCCTGGAATCGCATCGTCACTGTTGACGTTGAGACTGGTGTTTTTCGGGTACTATTTAATGAAGCTGCCGGTTGAGGACCTGTGAGGCATCTGTTTCTCAAATTAGACACACTAATGTATTTATCCTCTTGCTCAATTGTGCACTGGGGCCTCCCACTCTTCTTTCTGTACTGGTTAAAGCCAGTCAGTGCTGTTCTGTGAAGGGAGTACTCGAATGGAGTAGCCTTAATTTCTCAGAACAAGTATAGACTGACAAGTTTCAGAAGTTCTTTGTTTGTGGCCACTTTGAGTCAGTGATTGAACCCAGAAATGCTGATGCTGAAGATACTGGCCTAAAGAAGGCCAGTTTTATTGCGTGTTTAATCAGCACAACAATTTTAAGTGGTGCTAACATAATCACAAAAGGTTTTACTAATGATCACATAGCCTTTTAAAATGATATACTTGTATAAGCAAACACAACGTGCCATTGGAACACAGGAGTGATGGTTGCTGATAATGGGCCTCTGTACGCCTATGTAGATATTCCATTGAAAATCTGCTGTTTCCAGCTACAATAGTCATTTGCAACATTAACAATGTCTACACTGTATTTCTGATCAGTTTGATCTTGTTTTAATGGACAAAATATATGCGTTTCTTTAGAAAACAAGGATATTTCTAAGTGATCCCAAACTTGAATAGTAGTGTTGGTCTGATTTGTAGTGACTATAATGCATCAGAATGTCATGGACAATTATCAAGAATGTATTGAGTGTAGGAAAGTAGACACTCTCAGGTTGCTGAGTGTTTTACTGGATTCTCTTCCCTGTTGTGAAACCAAAGATCGATCCCTAATCACCCTCCACCATTTCCAGGCAAACAAATGTTCTATCCCAAACGTTCAAACCCATATCAGCATGTAGCAACTAATTACATATTCTGTTTCTAAAGGTAATTTTAGGGAATATTTTCAAAACAGTTTTTACCTCTGAAGTCATGAAACCATAATGGATTAAACTCTAAAAACACCATTTAATAACCGGTGCACCCTTCGTCAGGACATATGTTGAAGACTTCAAACCCAAACAAATACATTTCTGTGAAACACATGGTTTTGTAATGGAAGAATTGCATACATCAAACACAACCGAGCATGTTGCTGAACGATTCTATACAATTTATATGCAATTTGTGGTGAAGACTTGAATGTAGAAATGGCATTTTTGGGACAACCCGCCCTCAAGCGTTCTCTTCGGAGCATCTGTGGTGTGAATTTGAATTTGGGGCTTGACTCTTCATTTAGACAATGCTGAACTGTCAAGCCAAGGCTGAGTCATTGCCATGTTTTTATCTGTGCTGAATTCCAAATTAAAGAAAAGTTATCTTTAATTTTCATTTAGATGCCTATGGTGTGATGGTCTTTTATTTATTATTACCACTTCTGTTAATGTTGTGTTTTTGCTTTGGTAGTCTATACGCAAAACACCCTTTTCCACCATTTAAATAAATTATAAATAAATTGTACTGTAATTTTATTTTTCAACTTTTAAGTGCGTCTTATTACAAATCTACAATGTGACAGTTTTAAATTTTTTATCAAAACTTAACACAAACCTTTCGTGTATAAAAGATTTAATCATTTGTCTTCTTCAAAATGAAATGGGATCTTATTGAGAGAAAGGGTATCTGATCTAGTTGGTCTCCAAATAACAATTAATTTAATTCAGTTGGATAATAGTGTCTTATTACCAACTAGTAAGGCGGAGACTCAAAATATAAATAGTTATCTGAACACTTATTGTTGTCATTTGTTTTTTGCTCAAATTACTTTTTTTGTGTGGTCGTCATGCTTTCATCTAATGACAACTATGTTAAAGTTTCCTTCCATTCCTGCACAATGAATTCACATATCCAAAATGACTACTGTGTATCTTTATCTTTAGGAGCAGAGTTGAGTTTGTCAAGATAAACTAATTTCAAATCCGATTTAAATATATATCTCTTTGGTCTTGTTGACCCAATCATAGAGCTTTCCTATCAGTATCTTGGCAGATTCTGTCTTTTTACAACGTGCTTAATTAAGCCTTCCTGTGGGTTTGTTTACCATCACCCTTTAAAGAAGCCCCAGACAGCTGAACACTTAACCTGTGTGACCACCTACACTGACCCTGCTCAAATGGACGCATACTCATGTACACACTCACCCCCGCACATATTTGTATCCAAATTTGTGTAAATAATTCATGATAAATACTGCTGATTCTATTTTATTATTATTAAAAATGTGAAGTGTTGATCTCTTCTCTGGTTATTATAATTGTTTTTTTATGTTTTGTTGAGAAGGATGCTGCCTGTTTATTCTATGGCTATGACCATTGAAAATGTAATACTTTAATTATTTGTACGACACCTGCGCCCCTTTCTGATGTAATCCTATTTCGGGAAAGATAAAAAGAAAGCAGCCTTGAAATAGGTGTCAATAGAAAGCTTGCAACTGGAACATGCACACAGATTTGTAGATGATTGCGGACATCAGGGGAGCATTTCTATCAAATCTGCAAATCTGTAAGGAAAGGGCTTGCTTTTAGACAGTGTTGTCCAAATAGCCCTTTGATTCACAATGTCTATGTCGAGGATTCTTTATCTATTCTTGTCACCCAGAAGACAAGGCTTAGCTGCTTTCTTCTATGTATGTGCATTTTGTAGTCCTTTCTCCATTTCCAAAACTGTGTGTGTATATGTTTGATTTATTGAGGAGGTAGCCTCTTTTTCCTAAAATCCAAAAAAGAGTAAAAGGGTGAGAAAGAAAAGGATCGGGAGAGGGAGAAAAAGGGACGTTTAAAGAGTTCTCATCTGGTAGAGCCAGCCAGATGTGTCTGAGGTGGGCGGGTGTGCTGGTGCGTCAGTCTGCCCCAGCTCCGCAACACTTTGCTGAGTGCAAACGTCATGTGGCTTTGGGAAGCACAGAGGAACAGCCCTGCTTTCCTTAAACCAAGAAAAGACAGAGCTAGATAGAGAACTAGGAGGAGGGAAGACAGAAAGTGAGAGTGCAAGAGACCGCAAATAGGAGAGGGTCTGAAAAAGACAATCAGAGAGAAACTTCTCTTTGAGAAGCCGCTGTGACAGATCTCTCTGAGCAGTAAGAGGAAAACTCACACTGCATGCCTTTTATTGTTCTTTTTCTTGACTGATTAAAAAAGCAGTGTGGCTGGCTATGCCATGCTGGCCCAGAGGAACGGGGGGGCCTCGGCCGGGGGCTCTGGGAGTGCGGTGCCCCTTAAGGATTGCCCTGACCTGGTCGATCTGGTGGATGTAGAGGTGGGCTGCTCCCCCTCAGCAGGGAACTGTCCCTGGGCTCGCCTGGCTGGGTTTGAAGGCTGCATGTCGGAGCCCTACTGTCTGTGGTTCCAACTGCTAGCCCGAGCTTACTGGGGAGAAGTGGAATTAGGGCTCAGAGGGAAGACTGACAGGAGAGTGTCCTGGGGCCGACTCCGAGAAGCATCCAGAAGGAACTGTGTCCTGTCAAGGGTAAGGCGTCACATTTTCGGAGGGTTTCAGTAGTCTTGTGTAAGAAAATAGTTGTAGGCTTTCTTTACTAGAGAACATTTGCCATTATTTGTTAGTTGACCTGTGCAGAAATATGTGACCGGGGATGGGGCACTTTGTTGTTTAGCCTCTGGAATGTCTTATGCGTCTGTCTTTGCTCACTTTCACTGGCCAAAATAATTTGTACTGCAACCTGTGTTCTTTTTTCGGTTTAAAGTTACATGAATTGCAGCTGCTTAAAAGGACAGCGAAGCATCCTTTCTGTATTTTGAACTGTTATCAGTGTGGATTGGATTTATTTTTGGATCTGAACAGTATAATGGTGAAGTTCTTTTAAACATATATTGTTTCATTTATAAATATATATAATTATTGCTTTTAGATGTTCATAATTCATATAAATGTGCCCAGTTGGAATAAATCAGTCATTGTTTAGCTTTCGGCAAAGAGAGGGCAGACCACGGCATATTTTCCTATGAGGTGAATGGGAGTGAGTAATGTCATGTGTAATGGCACTGGCCCTTGGTCAAAGAGCGAGGGAGCACTGAAGCTGACCACACTCAAATGACTCAGTATTTGCCTAGGAGGGCGCTGCGGAGAAAGATGGAGTCTCAGGTCGTTTTCTCATCTATTAGTCTGTTTGCTTGCCATGAATCAGAGCGAAGTTGGTACTTTTGTTTCCATGCTTATTTTAGATATCACACTGCTCAAATTCGAGTGGACCAAATTCCATAAACAAAAAGCATGCGGTCAGAAATTTTGTTCAGCTATTGGGCAGATATATGGCTCAAAAACTGAAAAGCAGTCCCTCAAAGAGTAGGAATCTCAAGTCATTGTGCTAAACCCCCAAAGAATATATTGAACCGCCGCAACGTTCAGTTGATGGCTGCTTACTACTAGTATGGATCGTGTTTGTTTGTACCAAACAACCTTTTAAGAAAACACTGAGTATGAATGCCTGTCAAGGCTGCAGGATGACAATATTTATACTGACACTCTTCCAAAGGAGACAGGTTTCCATCAGACATCAGTATCACGGAAGACTAAGCCTTGTAACATTCCTAACACGATGGGCCAGTATCGCAGACACAGATTAAGCCAAATCTAGGACTAAACATTTAAGGTCAATGGAGAACTCCATTGAGTTTGAATTTTTGTTTGTCCTAGACTAGGCTTGATCTGTGTCTGCGATACTGGCCCATCGTGTTAAGAACATAAAGGCTTAGTCTCCTGAGTGTATTTTCCAGGTTGAGTTTCATAAGTGGATTTTCACTTTATTGTGTTTGAGAAATTGATGTCATGAGTATACAGCTCCTGTGTTTCTTTGAGCCCAAAGTATGACTCATTGTTTATATTTATTTTGAGCAGTCACTTTTGCTAAATGTAATGAAGGGTGCATTACTTCTTGAGTAGACTGTATCAGGAAGAAATGTTCCTTATCTTGTCTATTGTCTATTGATAACACCCTTCACAATTGGCACAGCCATGTCCTTTTAATAACGTGTTCAAATTACAGCCAGCACTGTGCTACTTCCTCATTCATGTTAGAAAGTTTCTTCTTTTAGGATCTGTTTGCTTCCTTTCCACTCATACTGCACAGAACAATAGCCATACAAGCTACCAAACTTCATCTCCTTAGTTCTTGCTTGTTAACTAATAAACAACAGGACATTGTATTGCCTTCAGCTGATGCTAAAAAATTCACTAGCCAACTATTTGTATAGCTTTTAAATAAAATATAATATGCTGCTTTTTAAGCGTCTTGTCTCACATAAATTGTTGTGCATCAGTGACAGCATTACTAAATATGCCAGTCCGTCTTATAGGTGGCAAACATTATAATAAAGATATCAAGTAGATACAATTCATAAAAAAACGGTTGTTAATCAGTGGGCTATTGCAGAGAAATTCATGAAAAGAAAAAGATATTAAAACAAGAAACCAGGCAAGCCTAGTTCAGCCGGCCCGCAATAAAGTGTTGATCGTTGTTGCCCTCCCGAGATTCGAACCCGGGTCGCCCACATGAAAGGCTGTGTCTTTAATCACTACACCACAGAGCTTTACATTTGCTGACATTATATAATTTTGTCACGCATTAACATCACACTAAGTTTGAATATTTCGTTAGACACCCTTTAAGCATTGTGTTAAACTGAGTAACACAATGCTTAATGGTTTCTTATTAAGTTTATCTCCACCACAAATAGCATCTATGAACTGTATGACTTTTGCCACTGGCCGTTTTAAACAGCTTATTAGCCAGTAATATTTCGCTAGACACCATTAAGAAAATACACCATTATAAATCAATATTCTGATTATATGATATTTACATACTATATATCTGTAAAATACAATTATATGTTTTGTTTAATTCAGCTTGGGCCAGTAAAAATACAGTCCGGGCCAGTAGATTTCAGACCAACTGGCCCAATAGCGCCAGTAAGAAAAAAAGTTAGCGTTGGACCCTGTACAGTAAGACATTACTGAGTGTTTGGTGACTAAGCGTGGCGCAAGATTCAAAAACCGCACATTCTGGCAGCAACTCCACACCACACAACTCCACAGCCGGATCTCTATGACTCTGAAATGTCTAAGGTGAAGCAGACATCCCTGGGCCAGTTAAAAAAAAAAAAGAATCAATGGTGCAACTGAGGCCAGCAAGACCACAGAAAGCGTCAAGCTCCTCCTTATTTAATTTGATGGGCTTGACAAATTAAATTTTGGCTTATGTCTTTATTTAATTAATAATTTCAAGGCTATTTGTTTTATTTTATTGTTGTAGCTAGGGCTGTCACGACATTTGTTGACGATTAATTGTCACACAAATAATTGTGATGAATTATTTTGTTTATATTGTAAATATTATGCCATTATTATAGTGTAGCCTAATAATATTGTAAAAATACACATGGTCGATCCGGAGATGGTTCTTCAGAATTTTAGTGTTTGCGCTTTTGAGTGCCACCTTTCTGGAGCAAATCCGGCAATTCAACTACTCCAAATTATTGGGCTCACCTCTTTCGTTTGGCTTGAAACCAAAATACGCCCAGAGCGGTGCAGATGTGTTTGACTTTGGAACTTTGGACCACTAAATCAATGTTGTTTACGATTGCTCTTCATAGAACGTTACATTTCATATAACGTTACGTTTCATAGAACAGTTACGTTTCCCTGCGCATTGTGATGTTTCACCTCTCGCTCTGCTGTAAATATTATTGCCTAGAAATTTTAAATAGCTTAGTTAATTGAAATAGCCTTCCTTACATAGGAAAACGTATTTCAACATTTTATATGCAATGAGACAACATATATTTATATCCATACATTTTAATGTGCATTATCTAATTAGGAAACATGGTTGAAAATGACCAAATTAGACTTAAAATATTAGTCAAAATATTTTACACACTTGGGTGTTTTTTTCTTTTGTCGGTCAGAGTTGATGCGAATAAGCGACTGAAACGCATTTGTCTATTAAATAATAATGTTGCAAAATTAGGCTACACTATGGTGCATTGCAAAACAATTCTAAACTAAGTTTAAACATACTGAAATTAAGAAGCAAACGAGTTTCTGTAAATGATCTGTGCCTATATCATTCCGCAGAGTTGTAAAACGCTCTTCTGCACCCATGGGCTAGACATCCAATGGAAACTGACATTATTCACATGGCATTTGTTGAGACGTTTCTAACATTGTCTTCAGAATCCCTTATTCAAATTGGAAACATGATTTTGGAATCAAAATATTGTGCACGATTGTTGTCTATTAAAATAATTACGATCTGGCTCAAATAATTGTGACAGCCCTAGGTGTAGACTATATGCTCAGTTTGCAAAGATTGTGAAGAGTTCATTCTGCTGACTAATTTAAAAAATATGTGTTGGATCATAGCATTTTTGTTTTTTTGCTGTTTAAATATAGTATATTATATGGCTAGGCCTATTTAAAACGTGTCTGGTCGCTGTTCTATATGGCCGGAATTCTGGAATAAAAAAAAAAGCGTAAACTCTGATAGGAAGACACAAGTTTGGTCTCTTTAGCTTGAACGGTTCAAAAGAGGGTAGTTAGGGCTGTTAGAGGGTAGTTATTGCAGATTGTGCAAATGTATGCAAACTTATTTGTATACAGGGCTGCACGATATTTGAGCGGTTTTTTCACCAGTATCAAGTTTGTTTTCAGGCTCCGTCCTTGAGCCTGCAACTATTAATAACCATGATGTTGTGTACAGTATGTGGGACAGTATCTCTGCGCCTTTTTCTACCTTGAAACCGACGTCTTTGCTAGATGAAAAATAATCACTAAGTGTCACTAAGGAGGTACAAATTATCTTTTGAAAAATAAATCTTACATCGGTCCACTTTCCAGATGGCATATATAGCACAGTCTGTGGCTCCCACTTCTGCTCGTCATTGCCTACAATTACGGGATTACTACAGGTATTAAGGTAAAGCACAAAACTGCTAATACAGACTTTTTGTTGGACATTGACTGTCTGCTCGAGTCACGTGTCTCCTTCACCTTTTTTGGAAGCCAAACATCGTGGAATTTAGTGATTTGGATATTGCACGTCATTATCACGATTTCATAATTCTATCAATCGTGAAGTCCTGGGGTACAATCATAATTGGATTAATAGTATACCCCTATATATAGTTATTGTTAACACACCTTTAAGAATTGTAAATTGGTATAGCTTATACATGAGAAACAAATAACTTTTTTATTAGTCTATGTTTTTGTGGTGGGAATTCTTGTTTTTCTTTTATCATCATTACCTTTGCTTCTTTCCCTGTATCTCCCTGCAGCAGTCCTACAGACCCTTTTCCCTGTTCTAATGCCTTTTTTCTGCTTTTGTATAATTCAACATATTAAATATAGCTAGAGCTGTGTGCATGCGGAACACCCACATTGCAGAGATAAGTTGATCTGTCGTTTTTTTAACTCATCATATAAAATGATTTGACAAACAAAAAATTACAATATAAAATTACATGACAGTTGAGCACATACCACTTAATGGAAATTATTTTACCCCAAACTCCATTCTTGTGCTTGGTCAACGCTTTCGTCTCATACCCCATTTTGCTAAAAAGCTTTATGCCTGCCAATTTACCTGAAAAATATAATATTATGAGTGGATTTTCATTTAGAAGATATAGACAGATCGCTTTTGCTTGCCTAATTATTTGTTTTCCTTTTAGAATGGAGGAATATAAAGTTCATAAAAATGACATGGTCTTTAACTCAGTCACTTCATGAAGTGCTTGTTTGAAATGACCATCTCCAGCTGCATTGGTGTAATGGTGGAAGCATTTTTGAAGTTCTTGCTCCTCTCCACAACCCTCCCTGTATCGCCTTCTCTCCCCCTCTTTTCTTGGGTGAGTTTCTGTCTGTCACTGTTTTTGTCTTTCATTTCTGTGTTTGTGTCTCTCCGCCAGTGAGTCCACTAGCATTACGACAGAGCATTTCTAAGTAGAGCTTCAGGGCTGATCTCACCAGGTCTACAACTATGTACAGGTCCAGCCCACTCTCTTGAGGCTCCTACATCTGCTGCAGAAACAAAGATGTGTGTAGAAAATGGTGGAGGGACAACCATTAAAATAGGGGAAAGCTCAGAGTATGGAGGCAGTGATTTTGGACCTGCACTGAAAACATAGGTTATTATCCTGGAGAGAAAAAAGTGAAATAAATATCTGTTCATATCCTGGGGAGAAATTAATCTGAGGCTGTAGCAAGGATTATTTGGCAGGCCCTTAGTTGGCCCATAGTCGCTGTGATGTTGCTAAAGGAGACCACTAAAGCATACCCTGTAGTGACATGGGGTGAGCGAACTGTTAGTACGATTGATGGATGTGACAAGTCTTATGGCACATTGCCGTGTGGCTTTCTTATTGGCATTGGGTCATGAAATATCTTAGCATACTTTTTGCCAGCCATTGAAATTTTAGTGTACCAGGCAGCATAGGTTACTCTGTGTTGACATGTTCCCGGAAGACAGGGACACATAAGTAGATTGGAGTGATCCACTGTTTTTTGCCTGGTTACTGTTACCATAACATTTGTGACCAGTGGAAAAATCTGTTTCTTCAGCTGATCATAGTTATGTCTGCAACAGTCTGCACAAATAGTTGTGGTCATAACTGTGACACTTAGGTATGCCCATATCTGCCGAAACAGGCTTAGATTGAATGATATGGGCAAGATATCATATCAAAATATTTTCTAAATTTTCAACTGTATGTGCTACGTGCTTTGTAGACTAACAACGAAATTCTTTCTTGCAGAACCTTTAACTTTTGAACTCTCCACTGTTGTAAGAGAGAAATGGGGAAATAGAAAGCTACTGATAGCGCCTGGATTAGTGCAAAGTTGTCTCAGTGCCACCTGAGAAACAGAAAAATCTAGTCTAAGTTGATGCAACTACACCTACCCTCCTTAACTATTCAGTCACTTACCCATTGCTGCAGAGAGCAGAGACTGTAGAAGACTTAACACGTCCTTGCTCACCAGAATAAAATGCACATCTATAGTGCATTCGGAAACTATTTGAACCCCTTAATTTTCTCCACATTTTGTTATAGATTTCATTTCTGTCTGATTGAATGGGGGGCAGGGTCCGAAATTAACACTCGCCATACGGGTATATTTTACGTTTGGCTATTAAATCTCAGAAGGCTATCCGCCACACAGGCGGGTTAATCTTTGTACCAAATGTTTCCCTCTTATTGTAATCAGAGCGGTGGAGATTGGCGCTGCTAAGTTGTGATGCGCCGCAACAGAAAAACAGAATATTTTTGTGACGTATGATTTTATTTTTTACCAAGCTTAGCGCGTTTTCCATCTTGCAAAGATTACTATTGCACAAGCATCAGAGCAGAGCTACAACGTCCTGCACCCGACGTTCAGAGTATCAAGCTAGCCAGTGAGGACAGAGAAAAGTAACTGGCTGTGTCTGTGCCTGCGCCATTTGTGTTGAACTGTCAGCAAGTGGCTGTCACATTGATATAAAGAAGGTTAGCCATCGTCTGAGTGACAACCAAAGGTAAGAAGCAAGCTAGCTAGCTAGCTGTCACAACTCGATAGCTACAATGGGTTAACGTCGTGCAGGCAACATTTGAGATTCAGCAGCAACAATAAGACCTCCAGTTTTTGTATTTTGCCTACAAAATAAAGGTTTGCGATGTGTAGTGTGTATTGTGTACATTTTCAAAGGAAAAACTATGTGGGGTAAAATATAAATAGAACTACTATTGAAATTACTATTACAGTTTTTCTCGATTGTTTACACACATTTTCTGAAAGAATGCCTCATATTCTCAGAACTCTACACACAAATCAAAAAACACACACACAATGGGCAAAACCCCTCAATTTTCCTGCAAAATGAAACTTTACATTCAAAACAATGTTATTTCTTCTCAAAATGGTATTTTGTTTTCAAATGACACACACAAACCATC